>QLTV01003516.1:77521-88676 GCA_003457575.1 Thermophis baileyi
AGAGAGAGAGAGAGAGAGAGAGAGAGAGAGAGAGAGAGAGAGAGAGAGATTTTGAAGGGCAATCCCCAGTAGCAAGAAAGCTATCCACCTCTGGCCTGCCTCCAGCTTTTCCCGCCAATAATAATTAGTTATGAAATTGGACTGAACCATACTTGGGGACACACAACGTTTCGACAAGAATGGTGAGAAACAATAGTAGTCTGAGAAGCTGGGGATTTTAGCAGGGGGACTTAAACATTACATTTACAATCTAGCATCAGTAGCAGGAATATTCCAGGCCGGACAAGAAGGTACATATGAGATGAGACCACTTGTCCTTCTCTTGTTTATTTATCATTTTCATTATAATAATGTCTGTAATCTCCTTCATCAAAAACAATTTATGGACGGTTGCTGTCTTTCAGCTACAAAATCGAACCTCAGGTTCTACTAAGACATGCGTAGCACACAGCAAATGATGCTCTTTCATGTCTCTCTACCTATTCTCCAGACAGTCTCCAGACATTTAGCAAAACAGCTGCAAAGTTAGGTTATTTGATGCAAAAGATGCTTTCATAAACTTGCCATTATGACAGTTTCATGTGTTTTAGATGTTTCCTGTCATTACATGATTGATTCAGTCTCTTTCATAATAATTGCTTAGAATTTTAATTAGTTCATTAATGGAAGAATGATTAAGTCAGTCGGGCCACGGAGGGTCATTACAGGTTATCTTTGTTTCTGTGCCAGTTTTTTTTTCCTCAACATCCATCATAGAAATAGATGCTAGCCTAGTAAAAACAATGAAAACAAATGCAAAATTATTCTGCAGTCTATTCCATCATTCAATGAGATGAAAAAAAAATTGCTCTGAAAGGGGAAAAAAATTGTTCAAATTCTCTTAGGTAGGATATGGCATTCTTGCACATAATTAGCTCATGGTCAAGCAGTGTGGGGTCTATATGTGAATACCTTGTGTTTCGTTATACAATCATTTCTCCAGCAACTTTCTGTGTTTCCATTAAATCCCAAGGGAAGACATAGAATCATAAAACTGTAGAGTTGGAAGGAGGCACAAGAATCCTCTAGTCCAATGGTTCTTGACCTTTTCTTCACCATGGACCTCCTTTAAATAGCTTTTGTGGCCATGGACCATGGCCACAGACCATCAAGACTTAACTTAAGATTTTAAATCATAACATTCGATGACATCGTGCCCTTCCCAGGGGTCCACGGACCACAGATTGAGAACCACTGCTCTAGTCTAACTAGTCTAAACGCAAAAAAACAAATAAATGTTACACTGTCCATGAGAGATAATTTGTCCAGTTTCTTTTAAAACCTCCAGAGAAGCCACAGGCTCCATAGTTGGACTGTTCCATTGTTAGAACACCATAACAAATACTTCTCACTGGTCTTTGGGTTTTTTTCAGATTGAGAATTATGGGTAGCCAGAGAATTTGCAATATGATACCGATATATACAAACATTATCCCAATATATCAGCAACAATACCGGTACCCTTTCCCGCATTTCAACAGTAAAATAAACTTAAGCAACCCAAAGAAATTCTAAAGAAATTCTAAGCACCATGAGATTGACATACAGAAAGCCTTTCACAGAGAAAAAAATATTCAAGAAATTGGAGGAAATGTTTCAACATATTATTAATCTAAACAGCTCACCATTTGTACCTATTCATGTGCACATATAGCTAATGACGCAGGTAGGTTGGCACAGTGAAGAATAGCCTGGGGCTGAAAATCAGGGTGTATTTACTTAAAATGTTTTATATGGCCACCCATCTTGTGATACACAACTCTGGGCAGCTAACAATAGTAACAAATAATAATACAACAATCAAGAGAAACTAGTGTTGAGTGCTGCTAGCTGTGATCGGGAGGATATTAGATGTTTCCTATACTCAAAGATCCCTCTAAGTTAGTCAGCTAATGGCAAAAATATCCATGAAAGCCCAACTTTCAACCTTATATGCTTTAATGTAATACTGGTGCAGTACTAAAGAAGCTTCTTGGATGGGAAGTGAAACGTTTTCAAAGAAAAAAAAATAGAAAAGTCCAGTTGCCTTTTGAAAAGTACCTTTGGGACAACCAATTACCAAAATGATTGAGAATCTCCATAGAATGTGGTGCATACCATGTTTTAGATATCTCTTGTATATCTAGATTTTGTGAAGGTTCTCAGAAACCAACTCTCTTTCCTCATGAACCTTGGCTGCTATTAGGGCTTGATTCCCTTTAAACTTGGCCTGAACTTACACAACTGAATATCACTGATGGATATTACAGGGTTGTAATCAGAGGTGGTATTCAGCCGGTTCGGACCGGTTTGGGAGAACCAGTAGTAGCGACCTGCGGGTGGCCCTCCCCGCCCCTGCCCACCAGCACCGGCGCTAGGCCGTCCTATTTAGCCACGTTTTCAAGCCGCGTGCATGTGTGAAAGCTGTGCGAGCCAAGCGCATGCACGGAAGGCCGTGTACATGTGCAGAAGGGGTGCACACGAGCGAAGCAAGCGCACGCGTGCACACTCACAGTTTCGGTGCTGGGCGAACCGGTAGGTAAATTATGTGAATCCCACCTCTAGTTGTAATTGCCAAGCTCTACTCTAAGAGATCTAACAGAATCGGTAAACTGATCTTGGAGAATGATTGACACAAAGTCACTCATGAGCTCTTGGTCAACTCCAGATTGACTCTCACTATTTATGGGTCTGCAGTTCACCTTGTCCAGTCTCCTTATATCTGAAGATGCTGTCAATTGTTAACAGCACAATAGCTCAAGTGGATCTAATTGTTATTGTTGAGGTCCATATGGAAGCCATATTGTATTTCTGCTTAAATTCAGTGATCATATCTAAAATCATGAATAGCAATAGCACTTAGACTTATATACTGCTTTACAGTGCTTTACACCCCTCTCTAAGCGGTTTTACAGAGTCAGCATATTGCCCCCAACAATTTGGGTCCTCATTTTACCCACCTCGGAAGGATGGAAGGCTGAGTCAAACTTGAGTCTGGTAAGATTTAAACTGTCAAATTGCAGGCAGCCGGCAGGCAGCAAAAGTAGCCTGCAGTACTGCATTCTAACCACTGCGCCACCGTGGCTCATAAATGCTTTATGAAGCTCCTAATCCAGAAATCTTAGCAAACAGTACCATGTGAGGAGGTAGTAAATCCTATCAGTTCTGTTCACCTTGGGGAGTGGGGCAGGGGTGGGTTCTAACTTACCTCGCTGCCGGTTCGCTTCTTCCCGCACCATGTGGCTGCGCCTTGTGGGCGCGCGCGCTTTGCGCGCATGCACGCATGTGCAGTAAAATAAAAATATATAAAAAATATTTTAAAATGCCAAAAACAAGATGGCGATGCATGCACAGTGCCAGAAACTCGGCTTCTGTGCATGCGCAGAAGAAAAAAAAATAAAAATTTCAAAAAATAAAAAAAAAAAATAAAAAAAAGATGGTGGTGCCCATGGACTGGCACCGACTGAACCGGATCGGTGATGTCATCGTGACGTCACCAGCGGGTCACTACCGGTTCGGGAGAACCGGTCCAAACCGGGAGGAACCCACCTCTGGAGTGGAGGTGTACATAGGCCTAACATATTTTATACAGGACAGTCCTCTATCTGAAGACAGAGGACAATCCTCTGTTAGCCTACTTGAAAGTCAACCTGGTCTAAATCTGAATGAAAGATTAAAAAATCTCAAGTGGCAAAAACAAAGCCACTGAACATGTCCACGTCAGCTATAAGCACCTGGAAAGAAGATGGAAAAAGCCCACAAATCATCTGGAGTTTGATCCTGACCAGCTCAAGGTTGACTCAGTCTTCCATCCTTCCAAGATAGATAAAATGAGGACCCAGATAGTTGGGGGCAGTATGCTGACATTTGTAAACCATTCAGCGAGTGCTGTAAAGCACTATGAAGTGGTATTTAAGTCTAAGGGCTATTGCTAAGGGCTATTGCTATCTGGTCACAAACTTTAATTCCCTGTATGATGAAAGATATTTTGTTTCTAGTTCAATTACAGTAATTATTTCTGAATGCAAATCAGCAGATCCATCTCTCTCTCTCTCTCTCTCTCTCTCTCTCTCTCTCCCCCTTTTAGGGCAACAAGGCACAAATGACCCTCACCCCAACACACACACACACTCAGATAGCAATAGCAATAGCACTTAGACTTATATACCGCTTCATAGTGCTTTACAGCCCTCTCTAAGCGGTTCACAGAGTCAGCATATTGCCCCCAACAATCTGGGTCCTCATTTTACCCACCTCGGAAGGATGGAAGGCTGAGTCAACCTTGAGCCTGGTGAGATTTGAACCGCCGAACCTCAGCTAGGAGTCAGCTGAAGTAGCCTGCAGTGCTGCACTCTAACCACTGCGCCACCTCGAATACACATTCGAGAATACACATTCTCTTTTTCTACCTCTCATCTATCTAACTGAATCTTTCTCCTCCACCAGAGCAAAAAAAAAAAATGTTCGATGTCTGCACAGCTTTGGGAAAAGCTATAATAAAAGATGGATTCGACAGATTTTGAAATAAGCAGAATGGTATGAGAACTATAAGGCTTTGGCTTAATCTAAAACCATTGATTCATAAATTGTGGAGTACAGAAGGAGGCCTCCAAGGCGAAAAGTTCGGCAAGAATGTTTTTGAGGGTTTTTCTTCCCCATGAGAATGTCAAATGCTTTGATTCTCACCTTGACGTGGGTTTTGGCTGACGAGAGAATTTATTGCTCTTAAGTAATCGGGTTATAATCTAAGCATTTCACCAGTTGTCTCAAGCAATAAAACATTGTTGTCTCCCACACCCTACAAAGGTAGCAACTGCACACCAGTTAGGTGAAGCTATGCCTCCAGTCACTCTAGTCCACTTGCCGTTTGCATCTCATTTCCATGGATAGTTATGTGCATAAATATTGTACCACTGAGGCTGAATGTAACCATTACCTGGACACGCCAACACTTCCTAATAGATGAAACAGTATCGATCAAACAGATTTGTAGGTGTGTGCAGATATTTCACGCTACTGAAAAATTATTCCAGCTTACGTACCAAGTACTTGCTCTTCTCCCTGTGATTTTATTTATCTGAAAGAATAGAATAGAATAGAATAGAATAGAATAGAATAGAATAGAATAGAATAGAATAGAATAGAATAGAATAGAATAGGAATAGAATAGAATAGAATAGAATAACAGAGTTGGAAGGGACCTTGGAGGTCTTCCAGTCCAACCCCCTGCCCAGGCAGGAAACCGTACACCACTTCAGACAAATGGTTATCCAACATCTTCTTAAAAACTTCCAGTGTTGGAGCATTCACAACTTCTGGAGGCAAGCTGTTCCACTGATTAATTGTTCTAACTGTCAGCAAATTCCTCCTTAGTTCTAGGTTGCTTCTCTCCTTGATTAGTTTCCATCCATTGCTTCTTGTCCTGCCCTCTCAATTTTTTTTAATATCGTGGCGACCAAAACTGGATGCAATATTCCAAATGTGGCCTGATCAAGGCATTATAAAGTGGTATTAACACTTCACGTGATCTTGATTCTATCCCTCTGTTAATGCAGCCTAGAACTGTGTTGGCTTTTTTGGCAGCTGCTGCACACTGCTGGCTCATATTTAAATGGTTGTCCACTAGGACTCCAAGATCCCTCTCACAGTTACTACTGTTGAGCAAGGTACCACATATACTGTACCTGTGCATTTTGTTTTTCTTGCCTAAATGTAGAACGTTACTTTTTTCACCATTGAATTTCATTTTGTTAGATAGCGCCCAATGTTCAAGTCTGTCAAGATCCTTCTGTATCTGGAGTGTTGGCTATTCCTGCCAGTTTGGTGTCATCTGCAAATTTGATGAGTTCCCCATCTATCCCCTCATCAAAGATTTTGACCTTTCTCTTCATTGTGTGGCATATAGCATAGAACAACTGCATGAAGAGTAGAAAAGAGCAGGTACATTTCTAAAGCCTACTCATATGGCTAAATCAATCATATTTAGAAAAAGCCTGAATAAATTAATTTACATATCTGTCTGGGAGAGGCAACTTGACAAGTGCTTCAACAGGGACAATACTGACACCTTCAAGGTCTCAAGAGCCTCTGTTCAGAAAACCTCTTACATTGTAGAGGACATTAACACCTTTGATGGAAGAGCTCCATAGACAAGTAGTTATGCCATTGAAGTACAGCTTGTAACTGCAAGTGTATTTTCAAAATGCATTAAAAAAACAACAACACCTGCCCACTTACATATACTGTATTTCTCTTCCCGTATAAGGTTCCTTGTCTAGTGGTACTATTGAGTAAAATGTGCTGGGAACTTGGAGATGAGATTCTTGGAGATAGACATTCTGCAAAACAGCTACCATGAAGAATCACAAGTCTTCATCAAGCAATGGGCATGTTGAATCACAAGACACCCAGTTACTGGAAAGAAAATTGGTTAAAATATCCCCAGCCATTCCCTTTATACCTTTCAAGGGTACTTGAGTCATGATATAGCCAGAGTATTCCAGGAAGTGAGATTATTAAGGTATTAGTGCATCATGGTGATATCTTGGAGAACCAGTTTGGTCTAGTGGTTAAGGCAACAGGCTAGAAAGTGGGAGACTGTGAGTTCTAGTTATGCCTTAGCCATGATAGGCAGCTGGGTGACCTTGGGTCACTTAGTCTCTCTCAGCCCAACCCCTCACAGGGTTGTTACAGTGAGGAAAATAGGAGGAAGTCCCAAAGGAGATTTTTCAAGAGGCAATTGGACTTTCTAGTTTTTCTTTGAAGATGTTTCATTTCTCATCCAAGAAGCTTCTTCAGCTCAGAGCTCAGAGCTTAAGAAGCCTCTTGGATGAGAAGTGAAATGTTTTCAAAGAAAAACCAGAAAGTCCAGTTGCCTCTTGAAAAAGCAACTTTGAGACAATCATGACCCGGATGACTGAGAATCTCCATAGGAAGAGGAAGGTTATGTTTGCAGCCTTGAGTTATTTGTAAAAATAATAAATGTAGGATATCAATAAACACAACAGAGTCTGAGTGAATATGATTTGGGGAAAAACTGGCCAGAGTAAGTCGTCTTCAGCAGAATGTTGTTATTAAATAAAGGGAGAGCTGTTGTGGGAGGGGGGGAGGCACAGGATAGCTTCCTGAGGCTTTTCCAGCCTCCATGTTAGAACTGTGTCTTGACAGAATCAAAGCAACCTTTCACTCTTTCTCATTCCTTGGAGAAGCACCCATCCTCAATTTTTAATTAACAACCCATTGTAGATACCTTCGATTCTTGTAGTCTAAATCTTCAATCTTCTACGCAACCTTCAGGAGGATATATATTCTGAAGCCAATTTCCAGAATTCAGTAAAAAAAAATGATTTTTATATTCTATTTTTCTACCTACATAGATAGATTAATAGAGTTGGAAGGGACCTTGTAGGTCATCTAGTCCAACCCCCCGCTCAAGCAGGAGTCCCTACACCATTTCAGACAAATGGCAGTCCAATCTCCTCTTGAAAGTCTCAAGTGTTGGAGCTCTCACAACCTCCGAAGGCAAGCTGTTCCACTGGTTGATCGCTCTCACTGTCAGAAAGTTTCTCCTTATCTCCAGGTTGAATCTCTCCTTGGTCAGTTTCCATCCATTATTCCTTGTCTGGCCTTCTGGTGCCTTGGAAAACAGCCTGACCTCCTCCTCTCTGTGGTAGCCCCTCAAGTATTGGAACACTGCTATCATGTCTCCCCTGGTCCTTCTCTTCGCTAGACTGGCCATGCCCAGTTCTTGCAACTGCTCTTCGTATGTTATAGTTTCCAGACCCCTAATCATCCTGGTTGCTCTCCTCTGCACTTTCTCTAGAATCTCATAAATATCTCTTGGCTGTGTCTTTGAGCTGGATTGTTCATGACCTCAGGAAATGCTGTTTTCCACTACACAACCTTCCATTGTTCTGAAACTTCCTTGGTTGCCCTTTTCTGGAAAAGCCCAAGGGAAGACATTCTCTTGGAGTCTAGGAACAGTAAAAGCTAGAATGCCTTGGTAAGATTACACTTGGAATATTGCATCCAGTTTTGGTCGCTGTGATATAAAAAGGATGTTGAGACTCTAGTAAGAGTGCAGAGAAGAAGAACAAAGATGATTAAGGGACTGGAGGTTAAAATATACAAAGAATGGTTGCAGGAGTTGGGTTTGTCTAGTTTAATGAAAAAAAAGACTACAGGTGACATGATAGCAGTGTTCCAATATCTAACAAGCTGCCACCTATACTCCAAAGCACCAGAAGGCAGGACAAGAAGCAATGGATGGAAACTAATCAAGGAGAGAAGCAACAGGAGAAATGTCCTGACGGTTAGAACAATTAATCAATGAACAACTTGCCTCCAGAAGTTGTGGTTGCTTCCACAACTGGAGGTTTTAAAGAAGAGATTGGACAGCCATTTGTTGGGTTTCTTGCTTGATCAAGGGATTGAACAAGAAGACCTCCAAGGTCCCTTTCAACTCTGTTATTGTGTTATTCCATTACAAACACGGTGGAATGAAAGTCAGGAGGATATTCACACAGACACTTACTCCTCGGCCACCTTTTCACTAAGTATGTTCCACTCAGCTGGTGAGATTTTCACAGAAATTCCCTTTCCCCTCAAATGAAATCAGCTTTCTTTCATCAGTTTAGTGTTTAAAATGCAGGGGAATCTTTCCACTCAATGCTCAGTTCCCTGTAATACCAAGATAATATTCTTGCTGGGGTCGAATATGGGGGCAAGCAGCATGACAGGTCATAATGCAAGACAAGATTGCTATTATCAAGTCAGAATGCATAACAAAAGATTGGGGCAGGGGGGCAAAATTGGCAGGAATCATTTTCTAGGCTAATGTTTATCCATCCCCTTGGCTTTTAGTTTGGCTCCCTGCCTGTTTTGCAGCTGGGTTTAAATTTTGATAACTAAGTTAATAGTAAACTCAGTGGTTTTAAGGCAGATACTGTAAAAGGGCAGAAAATGCTGGGGGAAGAGTAATTTATGAGGAAAAGGGGGTTGGGATTTAACAAGAATTTGCACTGGATTCTATAGATAGCCTTCTTAAAATACCATATCCACTTCCTTTCTATGCAGCCAGGATATATCCCAAATGCTGTTTATACGGATTCTGTTTCATACCCATGTTCAACCTGATTCATCACTGGGAGATGGAAACACCTTTGTTGTTTCAGCTCCAGAGGAACATCTTGGGACCATCAAACATAGAACATAGAATAATAGAGTTGCAAGGGACCTACTCAAGCAGGAGACCCTACACCAGGGGTGTCAAACTCAAGGCCCGTCGACCAGATCTGGCCCGTGGGGTGCTTAAATCTGTCCCACAGGGCCAGCCTTGAAATAGCAAAGGACCGGCCCACAGTGCCTCTGGCAGCCACGCCCCGTTTTGGCTGGCAAAGTGCTGCAGGAGGCATCCGTCCTGTTTCCCCCCACTCCCGGCCGGCCCGTGGAGAACTACAGTGCTGATCTGGCCCTCGAAGAAATGCAGTTTGATACCCTGCCCTACACCATTTCAAACAAATGGTTGTTCAGTCACTTTTTGAAAGCCTCCAGTAACAGAAAGCTGGTACTTGGGGCAATCATATAAAAGCTCTTATAGCATCCCAGTTCCAGGGGCCAATCAGACACTGGTGGAAATGACTGCCAGGTTGCTATGAAATCCCTCAGCACCTCCCATAATTAATCTGATTAAGGTGCCTAAAATGGAGTACTTTAATCAGCCCTTCTTCCCTGCCACTTACATGAACATGGACATTCTCATACCTGTAGGGCTAAAAAGGAGAGATAAGTTCACACTTCACATCATATCAAAACTATGGGGTCCTAGGTGCTCTGTGAGCTTGGTTGTTTGCAAACCTCAATCCCTTCTAGCGGTGATGATGTTATCTAGTTAGGTGATGAAATGTCTGCAAGAAGACAACCAAGTTCAGAGAGCACCAAGGTCCCCACAATTCAACCCTGAGCTGCAAACATTCTCTTCCATTGGTACATCATAACTCCTAGTATAGTTTGTTTGGTTTTGGTGAAGAAAACAGTATGCATCTATACATTATGATTCATAAATAATAGTTTATGATATGGCCATGCCCTGTTTTGACTGCATGTTGTGTGGCAGTGATATCATCCAAGGACAGAACTGACATGTAACTTTGAACAGTCCCTAAATGAACTATCGTAAGTTGTCGACTACTTGTATAGGGCCTCCTACCTGAGCAGGGGGTTGGACTAGAAGACCTCCAAGGTCCTTTCCAGCCCTATTATTCTGTTATTCAGGTTCTTAATGATGAATCACAAATACAAGAAAAGGAAGAAGGGATTTGGGAGAAATACTGATCACGGACGGGATTGTACTTAAAAATCAGATTTGCAGCCTGAGGATTCCCCATGGATTTAGAGTTTATGCTGGACTGTCTTTTAATTATCAGTGACACAAAGAGTGGTTGTACTGTAGAAAGTAAGGAAAATGACCCTTATGGAAATATGCAAAAGCCGTTGCCTAGGCTGAAGAAGCTAAAGCATTTGTAAATCCCCAATGAAACAGCTGTGGCAGATACTTCCCTAATTCATTGCACTATAAGGAGGTGGAGGAAACATAGCACAACCTGATTTGCAAGTTACTATTATTATAGACAAGCTCAATAAAAGTAGTTTTAATGGAGTTGATTCCATGGTCTGATCTAACAAATATAGGACAGGTGTGTCACAAACCTTACTGAAGCCTTCCAGGGATGTCCACCTTCCCACCCCCTTAGGATTTCCCAGGCTGCTTTTTTTTACTTTCAACAAGGCTAATGGCAGATACAAAAGATCAGGACCACACGGGAAGTTCCAATTAAATGGATTTATTAATTGACATACATATGTACAAGAATATACTAAACTAGTGGTTAGCACTATCTTGGCATTAGATGAGGGTCAATGGAATTCAAGAGGGGTTGGACTTAATTCATTTGTGGCTACATAGAGACACTTGGTTGATTCCTCTTTTGACTCTGCCTCAAGGTTCTGCCACTCCTTCTCCTACAGCTAATCTATCTTCCTTCCTTCCTTCCTTCCTTCCTTCCTTCCTTCCTTCCTTCCTTCCTTCCCTCCCTTCCTCCCTCCCTCCGTCCCCCCTTCCTTTCTTTTCCCCCCCTTA
>QLTV01003516.1:109257-138901 GCA_003457575.1 Thermophis baileyi
ACACACACAATATCCTTAAGTTCACAGTCTATCATAACAATGCTTAGGTTCCTCCAGTGCTGAAACTTACATGGAGAGGGAGTTGCCAGATTTATTTATTTATTTATTTATTTATTTATTTATTTATTTATTTATTTATTTATTTATTTGTCAAACATGTACAAGATAGCAGGTATAGGTATAAACATAAACATAATCAAAGTGAATACAGATAGATGAGGACAATAGGACAGTAGGACAGGGACGGTAGGCACGCTGGTGCGCTTATGCACGCCCCTTACAGACCTCTTAGGAATGGGGTGAGGTCGACAGTAGAGTCAGGTAGTGAATTCCAGGCATTCAAGCTGACTTTAGAAAAGGCCAGAGAACATGACACATTATTGTTGATGCATGCTAAATAATCGAGAAAGCCAAAGAATGCAAAAGAAGAAGAAGAGTAAATGAACATGTATTTCATTGATGATAGAAAATATTTTGATTGTGTCAACTATGTGGAATTATTTTTTAATTTTAATTTAAAACTTTCAACAACAGAACAGTTTTGTTTTCCTGGCCTGGGAGCTTCACTTTATGACTGAGTATGAATGGTGGAAGAATCATCACAGACAATTATTTTTTTTAAAAAAAATACAACTTACACTTTTGTGAGATGTGGTGCTGGCTACCAGCTTGGTTGGCTTCAAAGAAGGGTTGGACTGATCTATAAAAATCATGGGGCACAATGGTTATTAGTCTTGATGCAGTGTGACTGTCTCTGAAGGCATCAGCTGGGATACTAGTGGCCTTCTGTATGAAGTTAGCTGGCTACTGTGAGAATAGACTACTGTATTAGATAGGCCAGGCAAGGATTATTTGGAAGTAAGGATATATATGGATGTAAGTAATGCCTTGCTTGTTTGGATATCCGGCCCATCTAA
The DNA here is from genome assembly GCA_003457575.1 of Thermophis baileyi. NCBI lineage: Eukaryota > Metazoa > Chordata > Lepidosauria > Squamata > Dipsadidae > Thermophis > Thermophis baileyi. The sequence goes on from QLTV01003516.1 coordinate 110,175, forward strand.
TACAGTAGTCATAAGAACACACACACATACACTCTCTCACTCTCTCACTCTCTCACTCTCTCTCTCTCTCTCTCTCTCTCTCTCTCTCTTGACACAGACATTGGAGTTCAATACCACCTTGCTGACCACCTCTCTAGACATTGGTCTAGAGAGCAGGAAATAATTTATAAAGCTTGACTTGAGTGGCAAAGATAAGTATCCTAGCTTGGATTCCTTATGTTCAAATTTCTGGTTCTTATTTGAGCAAATAGCAATAGCAAATAGCAACAAGCAATGTCTATGGAAATTCTCAGTCATCCAGGTCATGGTTGTCCCAGGTGCTCTTTTCAAGAGGCAACTGGACTTTCTGGTTTTTCTTTGAAGATGTTTCGCTTCTCATCCAAGAAGCTTCTTCAGCTCTGACTGGATGGTGGGAAATGGAAGGATTTATACTCCTTGCAGACAGCTAGACATTTGCATTCTTTTAGCAGATCATTAAGGTCACACCATCCAGTCAGAGCAGAAGAAGCTTCTTGGATGAGAAGCAAAACATCTTCAAAGAAAAACCAGAATGTCCAGTTGCCTCTTGAAAAAAACACCTTTGGGACAACAACAATTCCAACAGTGGCATCAGTGGTGCCTGGAATAAGAAAGGGAACTGTGATTGAGTCCATGTAATACATTAAACCAGTGGTGGGCTGCTGCCGGTTCAGACCGGTTTGGGCGAACCGGTAGTTCCCACCCACCTGCCCCTGCGCTATCCTGTCCTATATTTCCTTCTTTCTGGCTCAGCTGATTCACCTGGCACAGCTGATTTCCATGCCTCCACTGTTCTATTTACCAGGGCTGCCTTAGAAGGTAAGCAGCTGAGCTTCAAATTGCTGTATTTTGAATGCTGCGTACAAGTGTGTTAGGCGCATGCGTGTGCAAAGCGCGTGATCACTGAACCAGTTGTTAAACCGGTTGCAGCCCACCACTGGATTAAACCAGGTCTACTTCAGAGGTGGGTTCCTCCAGGTTCGGACCGGTTCTATAGAACTGGTAGTAACTTGGCGGCCTGGGTCGCTAGAACCGGCAGCGACCCAGGCCTGCCACGCCCCCAAACCAGTTCGTTCGGTGGTGCCATAGGCGCCGCCATCTTGTTTTTTGCTTCTGCACATGCACAGAAGCTTTGTTTTAGCACTGCACATTTGCGAAGCACGCCCGCGCCCGCACGGCACATCACTGAGCGAACCGGCAGTGAAGAAAACCAGAACCCACCCCTGGTCTACTTGACTCCTAAAATCATGCTAAACTTGGTTAGCTTTAGGATTCAAATACAGAACTGCGCAAATACAGAAACCAAATTAATACAGTAAAATGTTAAGTGCGTTGAATGAAGCCCTTGAATCATTGGATTTGCAACAAGGTCTACAACACTCTTGCTTGTTGGGGATGCTACTTTATCAAAAGAGGAAAATTCTGCTTGGGGAAGGTTGAATGTACAGCAGGATTCTCTGTGATTAGCAACAAAAACAGCTGGCAGGTGGCCTCCCACTGGAACCAAAACTGCTCAGAGAAGATTCAAGTCTAAAGAAAGATTTAAGTTTGAAAGAAAAGAAAATTCAGGCTAAATGCTCTGGATTATACAAGACCGCCTGGGGCAATGATCTATATAATAGAAAGAAAACACCCACGGCCACCTCCAAAATCTTCCAATCCATTCATTTGAGGGTTGTCACGATTGTTAGGGGCCTCCAATGGGTGACCTGCCACCTCAGATGAGAGGAGCCACCTGCCCCAGTCTCTTGACGACAGTTTTTTGGTTCATTTTCATTTTTTCCCCTCAGGTCTATTGAGGCAGAAGAATTCAAGCAATTTATTGAATCTTGGGTGCATCATTGTGGATGTTATTCTAGGTTGCCGCCTGCTATGAGAGACAAGGTGATGCATTATCTCTTTTATATAGAGGAGATAATTGGATTGGCAGTTGGATCTCTTTTCAGTATTTTTTTGATTGGAGAGCAATAGCATCTTTCTGAAGAACCAGACTTGCCTAGAGCCCTATGTCTCAACTCACATTGATTGGCTGGCTTTCTCCTTCTTCCTTCCAGCATCTAGTATCTCCCTCTGACTAGTTGTAGGGATGCCTCTCCTAGCATGAAGTGCATTTGGCTTGGTGAATCAATTTTCCTGGCCAAACAAATGTTTGGAAAGGGTCAAAGGTGAGATGTCTAGCTGGCATCTCTGATCAAGAAAATTAAGTACGGTCTCTTGTAGAACTGCTGCTGGCAACATATGTACAACTAAATTGGCCTAGATAGACCAACCTAGACATCTGCTTACCAAATTGTCAATCTGAGACTCAAAACAAGTATCAAAACATCTATGCATCCTCTTGTTATGCTGTTTTTAGCAGTTTAAAAGGTGGGTTTAATTGAATACACTGAGAGAAAATATGCATATAAATATGCATTTTGAGGAAAAATAAAATTAAATAACAGGATTTTTGGAAAGGGCATAGTCATAAATAACCAGATATAAGGAAAACTGTGAAAGTGATACATAGCAGAGATATACTTTCTAATTCTGCATTTGTTTGAAGATAGGTTAATATTATTAATGATACTGGATATTTTCTGATAATGGGAAAACAAGGAACCTGGTTGTTTATCTATATGCACATGTCTTTTTCTGGTTTAATATTTTAATGCTCTAATTGCAGCTTCAGTCAGCCTTGCTCAATTTTTCCAGCCATCAGATAGGGGGTAAAGTAATGATGGTTTTACAAGGACAGTGATTTTAGAACATAGAATAATAGCGTTGGAAGGGACTTTGGAGGTCTTCTAGTCCAACCCTCTGTTCGATCAGGAGGACCCTATACTATTTCAGACAAGTGGCTATCCAGTCTCTTCTTAAAGGGCACCCATGACTTCTGAAGGCAAGCTGTTTCACTGGTTAATTGTACTCACCGTTAGGAAATTTCCCCTTAGTTCTAGGTTGCTTCTTTCCTTGGCTAGTTTGTTTTAATTGACATTGCTGGAGAAGAGGGAAAATTTAAACATCACCCTCCACTGAACCTGATGTAGTTGATTCTACATCCAATGTGGAAGGGAACAGCACTCTTGACCAAGATCAGTTGCAAGGAAAAATGCTGTCAACCATCCCAACTTGATCAGTTAGAAAAGAAAGACTCTCGGCCCCATTGTTAGCCAGAAGTACACCAAGTGGTCACAGAAGAAGCAAAGCTGGATCTGGAGTTTTTGCACCCAAAGCATATGGTTAACTTTCCCTTTGGTCCCATCTCCCCCTCCCCCATTATCAACAAGTGTCCAATTAGATGCTAACAAATTGTTTGGGTAACAGTCCCTGTCTTCGCGGTCTGGCTTGTTCTACATTTCTTAGTGTGGCCTTGGAATGACTGGCGGTTCTCATGGGATGGCATGATGCATAATTTTGTTTCCTCATGCTAACCCTTCCCTTATCCCACCCTGACAATCCTCCCACCCCCATTGAGCATGGCAGGCTGACAGCAGGCTATCCATGGCGTAGCAGGATGGCAGTCCTGACAAATTCCCTAGCTCAGAGGTGTACGAACTTTCAAGCCAGGGTTACAATATGAAAGCAAGCTGAGGAAGCCCTCCCAAGGGGTGCACCAATGGCAGGGACTTCTGGATTTGCCTCTTTACTTTCCACAAAGTCATCTTTATATTCGGGCCACCCTCCCAGTCTTGTGTGTGATTGGCCTGCATGTCGGTGGAAACATACAATGTGGGTGCAAGTTCTTGTATTTCTTCCACAATCAGAAATACAGAATTATTATTTATTTATTTTGATGACCCATAGTGACTGGTTTCACAAGCCATAATATATAAATCTACACATGGTAGTGTGCAAATCTGAGTTTATGTCAGCATTCTACATTGGCCATGGTTTATCAAAGAAACCCTGCAAATATAAAACATGGCTTGGTGTAATGTATGAACCAGGTATTCAAGGCAAAGATCTTTTTGTAATCACAGAATCCCATGTTTGCCCTATGCTAATCATTGTTCCAACTTTAGTTCATGTGTTACTGAAGCAAATCACTGTCAACGTGTTATGTTTGAGGCTGAAATAGGCTTCTGGGCAGGAATTTGAATCTTCTTCTCCCAGCTCCAGGCTCAAACTTCTCCAAAACTGCCAAGAAAGGGTATTTTTAAAAACACAGAACAAGATATTTATGGGAAATATGTTTTCTTACCATCCTTGGGCAGGGGGTGGATTTTGATGTTGTGTTAACGGAAGAAGAGAAATGAGAAGTGACAATGCTTTGTAACAAATTACTGTCAATCAAATCCTTCATACTGGAATCTGGATAAGGTTGTTGAAATGATCTTTATCTCCTGACAGTTTGGATGAAGAGACTATTCTCTTTGGAAATGCAATTGGGTGGTAATTTTTCCATTTGTGATGTGCTCTGTGTAAAGCATCCAGTTTCAGACCAGTGTTAATTCAAATTTTTTACTCATTATGCTATTTGTGAGATGCTTAGAATAGGAATGCACCCTTAGATTATTCCAGAGGGAATAGGACCATCATGTTGGGTCCCATTTGGGGGATCTTGAATTTATTTAAGCCCCAAAATGCATGTCATAAACCCTGTGGATGCTCAATGCACCTGACCCATCATATTTTTGGAATGTAGCCTTCAACATACCCAACAAAACTGGTGTAACTCTTGAGCATACAGAAGTCTCAGGCCACTAATTTAGTTTATAGAATGTCAGGCTTAGAGTATGAAAAACTGTAGGTTTTTAAGAAGAGACTGCACAACCATTTGTCTGAAATGGTATAGGACTGCCATCCTGCTATGCCATGGATTGCCTGCTGTCAGCCTCCATAATGGGGGGAAGAGGGGAGGATTGGCAGGGTGGGGTAAGGGAAGGATTAGCATGAGGAAATAAAATTATGCAACATGCCATCCTGTGAGAGCTGCTTGCCATTCCAAGGACATACTAAGGAATGTAGAACAAGCCAGACCGTGAAAACAGGGACTGTTACCCAAACAATTTGTTAGCACCTAATTGGACACTTGTTGATAATGGGGGGGAGGATGGGTTCAAGGGGAAAGTTAACCATATGCTTTGGGCGTGAAAACCCCAGATCCAGCTTTGCTTCTTCTGTGACCACTTGACTTTAATAAAGTGTACTTCTGGCTAACAATGGGACCGAGAGTCTTTCTTTTCTAACTGATCAAGTTGGGACAGTTGACAGCATTTTTCCTTGCAACTGATCTTGGTCAAGAGTGCTGTTCCTTTCCACATTGGATGTAGAATCAACTACATCAGATTCAGTGGAGGGTGATGTTTAAATTTTCCCTCTTCTCCAGCAATGTCAATTAAAGAGTCCTTTGGGAGTTGGGCGGCATACAAATATAATAAATAAATAATAAATAAATAAATAAAGCAAACTAGCCAAGGAAAGAAGCAACCTAGAACTAAGGAGAAATTTCCTAATGGTGAGTACAATTAATTAGTGGAACTGCTTGCCTTCAGAACTCACGGGGGCCCCATTGCTGGATGCTTTTAAGAAGAGACTGGATAGCCACTTATCTGAAATGATATAGGGTCTCCTGCTCAAGCAGAGGGTTGGACTAGAAGACCTTCATGGTCCCTTCCAACTCTGTTATTCCATTAAGTAAGAATGATCCAGGAAAAACAACAACTCTTCACTGCAGTCCTTGCCAATAAGAGATGGAGAACTCTGTGCAGGAAACTATTTTCAGTCGCAAGAGCCCCCCTCACTTCAACCATAACTATTGAACACAGCTGGTGTTGCTTCCTGCCATTTTGAGATTAAAAAGCAGATGAAAACTGTAGTGCAAGTCCTAAAATAGGGATATTACTAAACATCAGTCTCACAACTCAACAAAGATGACTTCCTCTGACTGCCCACATGTGTGATATGTCCTTGCTTATTTTGCATCTCACAGGCATCTTCTAAATATTTAGAACTTCTCTTGATCACAGAAAGGTTGCCCATCCTGGCACTATGGTGTCCTTCTCCACAGTTAACCCAAGCCATACTTGTTATTCATTCATTCATTCATTCATTCATTCATTCATTCATTCATTCATTCATTCATTCATTCATTCATTCATTCATTCATTCATTTATTTATTTATTTATTTATTTATTTATTTATTTATTTATTTATTTATTTATTTATTTATTTAATTTATATAGCTCCCCATTTCAGCAAAAGAGACTCTAGGCAATGCAAAACAATCCGATAAAACAACAAATGCAAAAACAATTTTAACAATATTAGTAAATGTCATTAATATGACATAGAACTTAGAACATAGAATAACAGGGTTGGAAGGACCTTGGAGGTCTTCCAGTCCAACACCCTGTTCAAGCAGGAGACCCTATACCATTCTGGACAAATGGCTGTCCAGTCTGTTCTTAAAAACCTCCAGAGCAAATTCTCTTCCATCAGATTAAATGGTCAGCTTCTCCCAGTGATGGCATTTAAATCATGCCTTTCAAAGAAGCATAGACACAGAAGAGGTGCAAGCATAAGAGATCATTCACACAACACACACACGCACCAGTGCAAGAATACATTATTACAACATCTCCAACATATGGCAATCCAATTTCTACTAAAATAAGCAATCTGCTCTGTTGTTGACCAGCTTTTACCTTTAGGAAATCTACATCTTTGTTGTTTAAACCCATATTTTCTTATCCTATTTTTTGGAACAATTTTGAATTGTGTCTGCTCTATTGTATTGTAGTTCTCTAAATATCTGAACACAGCTATCATGTCCTTTCTTTTCTCCATTCTGTACTGATCCAGTGCCTCCTAGCATTTCTGATAGGTTTTCTCTAATAAAACTATTAAAGCTTAAACAACACAAGGAATCATACCACCACAGAATCTAAGGCTTGAAATAATCTAATCCAATCTCTACCTTCTTTCTTCTTCTTCTTCTTCTTCTTCTTCTTCTTCTTCTTCTTCTTCTTCTTCTTCTTCTTCTTCTTCTTCTTCTTCTTCTTCTTCTTCTTCTTCTTCTTCTTCTTCTTCTTCTTCTTCTTCTTCTTCTTCTTCTTCTTCTTCTTCTTCTTCTTCTTCTCCTCCTCCTCCTCCTCCTCCTCCTTCTTCTTCTTCTTCTTCTTCTATTCCCGCAAGTGCAGGGTCCCCTTTTCGTATCATAGAATGCCACTTTGCATGGTCAGCTGCATCTCCAGGGTGCAGGCTTGCATATCTTTGTTGATGATGTCTTGCCATCTCTGTTTTGGATGCCCCCAAGTCGGCCATTGACTTCTAATTGGTAGGCAGTCTTGGCCACGGTGGAAGATGCTGCTCTCTGGACAATCCAATCTCTACCCAATGTAGGAAATCACTACGATACTATCTGCAACAGATAACCATGAAGACTTTGGGTTTTTAAAAATAAAAACGTCTAGTCAAGGCTGTAGCCAGAGGTGAAATGCTACCGGTTCGGACTGGTTCACCCGAACTGGTAGTAAAAAATGCTACCAGTTTGAGCGAACCGGTATATCCAATGATCAGCTGTGCGACAATTAGCTGTGCCGCGCGATCTAGATTAGCTAAAAACCAGGATTTCCTGCTTTCTAGCTAATCTAAATCGTGTATCACACCTGATCCCCCCCTCGCTATTCTACTTACCTTTGCATACTCTGATGGCTTCAAAATGCTCCTTTTTCAGCGCTGCACGCACGGTAGCGCCTGCAGTGCAAATGCATGCGCAGTACGCATGCGCGTGCAAAGCATGCACAAAGCGAACCGGTAGCAGACTTCAGAGGATTTCACCCCTGGCTGTAGCCTCTTGGGTATAATAAGGTCTATAAAGTTTTCAGAGCAAGTGTGCACAAGTGTCAACTCCTCTCACGTCTGATTTTAAATTGGGAGGAAAATTGATGGAAGTCTATCAGGAAACTCAAGTTCCATAATAGACTGGATATTTTTTTTAAAAAATAGAAAAACACTTACATATTGTTGCTGTGAAAACTATAGATTATGTCTAGCAACTCAGAAGGATTTGTAATTGCTTGTTTGTGGGTCAAGGATCCAGTTTGGATTGGCACTGTCATTGCTGAGATGCTTGCAACAATCTGATATTTTTGTAGGGATAATGACATTATTCTTGGGTTAAACAGTTGAAGAAGGACTGATCAAGAGGATAGGAAGGGTTGCAACGTAAATTTACCAAAGTAGTAACATTCATTTAAATATGGGAATAGATAGACTCTGATTCTCCATCTGTCCCATTGTCCAAACATTAGTGATGTACGTTTTTTGAAAATGAACATATAGCAGGTATGTCTCCCTTCCTCTCTTCTTGCACAAACAGCTGTATCATCATTTGAAACTGTGTTAAGTAAGTGAATTAAATCTGCAAGAGATTAATGTACACTAAGCAAGCAGCTGAAAAAGTATTGGTGCAGATAGTAAATAAAGTAAGACTCGTGTCATCTACATCTATTACAGGATATCTGCAATTGCTCTGCAATCATATTGAAGCAAACCAGTGCATCGGCTAGATGAGTGGCTGGTTCATGGAAATTATACCGTCCAACTATCACTGTTTCCTTTTCAGTTCTTTTCCTGGATCTCAATGATATGGGGAAATAAAACCAAGCAACTTTGAAGCACAAGTCAGTATCTCTGAACTGAGCACCAGCGGAGACTGAGTTCCATTGTACGGGCACCCCATGTGTCCAAAGCATAATTCCAATTGCATGATAATTTAGACCTACTTTTTTTAGACAGCCTTGTGCCTGGCTGATAGAAAGTTGCAGACTTGCTAGCCCACTGAATGTGTAATCTGGATAAATAATCAGGTTCCCATGGCCACCAGTTATTCAACCCCGCGGAATGAGGTTGTTTGCCTCCCCAACCACTCAAGGCTAGCAAGGATGGAAGCTTTGCAGATCACACTGCACATTAAAGAAGCAACTGAGTGAGTGGGGAACAAGGAACATCCCGTAGAGAATACATTTTAATCCAAGGAACTGCAATAAAGTTGTCAGAGCATTTCAGCAGAGCACCTGCTTTGCATGCAAAATGCCCCAGATTCAATTCCCCAGGATCTTCAGCGAAGGCTGGAGAAAATCATGTCTGAAACTCTAGAGAGAGGCGCTACCTCTCAGTGTCAAAATTACTGAACTATTTGGAGCTACGCTCTAACCCAGTTGAAATATTGCCGAAGCCCTATTTGTTTTCATCATAGTTTGCTGAAAAACCTCAGTTGGCTGAGCTCACATCACCAAATGCCATCTTTATAATACACAATGGCTGATTTCACCTGAAGTTCACAGCAAGCCAGAATTAGTTATGTTTGTGTGTATTTAAAGCTTTGGGTCAGTTTGATCCCTTTGAGTTGGTCTTGACCAGTGGTGAAATCCAAATTTTTTTACTACCGGTTCTGTGGGCCTGGCTTGGTGGGCGTGGCTTGGTGGGCGTGGCAGGGGAAGGATACTGCAAAATCTCCATTCCCACCCCACTCTGGGGCCAGCCAGAGGTGGTATTTGCCGGTTCTCCGAACTACTCAAAATTTCCACTACTGGTTCTTCAGAACCTGTCAGAACCTGCTGGATTTCACCCCTGGTCTTGACTCCTGGTGATTGTGTGGACAAGTCCCTGCAGTTTTCTTGATAACATTTTTGGAAGTGGGTTGCCATTGCCTTCTTTTTAGGGCTGAGAGAAAGGGACTGGCCCCAGGTCACTAGCTCACTTTGTGCCTAAGGCAGGATTAGAACTCACAGTCTCCTGGTTTCTAGCCTGATGCCTTATCCACTGTATCAAAATGGCTGTCTGATTAAGTAATTTTCACAAGTACTATTGCTAATTCAAATGTTCTCCATTCTACATCTGATTTCTGTTTCCTAAGTAAACTTTGCATTTGTACCAGTCCAGTTTCATTCTCTTCTTAATAGGCCATTTCTCTTACTTATCAAGATTGTTCTCAATTTTATTTCAGATTCTTGTTATTAGGTCACCTATCCAGTTACCTGCAGATTTGCTAAATGTTCTTTCTACCACATAATCCAACTCATTGCTGGGCAGGGGGGGGGAGAGGGGGGATTCAGGGCCCAGGACTGAAGTTGATGGCATCTCACCTCAGTCCAGTTTGTGAGAAATCTTTGGTGCACACTGATTGTCATGCAAGCCAACCCACACTAGATTAGACAGAGACTGTGGGATTTTGAGATTAAAGAACAATAAAACTTGACCAATAAAGGCAACCCATATGGGTGGATTTGCCATGGCTGACTTTTCCTGCTGCTCCCCGTGTCTACAACGGATTGGAGAGAAACTCTCCTATGTAAGCATCCAAAATTGATTAATAAAGCTTAGCTAATTTTAGTCATTCTGATATCTGGATATCTGTCCATCTTCTTCTGGAATCCAAACAATGGCCGCCACCACTGGCAGCATGAATTCAGTTTCCTTGTTTCTAGCCTTATACCTTTAACCACAACACCAAACACACACACACACATACACACACACCACAACATGAAATCAGCCAGCCCAGGCATATTCCACTATACTCTACCTATACTACCGTGTTTCCCCAAAAATAAGACCCTGTCTTATATTTCTTTGAACCCTGAAATAAGCACTTGGCCTTATTGCCATGCACTCAAAAGCCCGATTGGACTTATTATTAGGGGATGTCTTATTTTGGGGGAAACAGGGTAGGCTGTAAGTAACTTTTCCTATCAGCGGCCCTTATGTTTTATTTCTCTGCAATGTTTACTCTCCTCCCCATCCCATCAAATGGACAAAGAGGTGGTTTTTGTTAACCGTAGTCTTATTATGAATAGAAGGATGAATAGAGAGGAGACCTTGATATGTGTAAGGTTTTCACTCAGTTTCCATTTTGCCCTTGTTTTTCTTACTTTAGAGAAGCACAAAAGGCAAACAACCTTTTGTGTAGGTGTGAAGTATTTTTTAATGTTAAAGGTTAGATAACCTGTAGGGTGTATTTGTTCCTGCTTCATGGTTTGATCATGGAGAGTCTCCATGTGACTTCCTTGTGGCAGCCACCTTCTCTTTTCTCTTCTCTTTTGTCTTCTATCTTCTGTTTTCTCTCTTCTGCCTTCTCCTTCTCCCTCCCCTCTCCACTCCCACTCCATCCTTCCCTTCCCTTCTCACCCGACTAGTGATTCAGAAGGTTAAGTGTTTTTTTCCAGTGGGACCGATCTATCAGGGCAACCTGATCTACCCAATTATGGGATGGAGCATACTGCTTCCATTTTCACCTTTCAGCCCCAATCCAGGAGCCTTCGCAGGTGGTCGCTTTCGTGACAAACTCTTTTTGTTGATTCAGAAGGTTGTTCCAAACTTCTGTGCTCTACATGGCTTCTTCATGATCTTGGTGGAGGTGTTTTTCCATTATGCCATTACATAGTAGTACTGCCAATAAACCACCTGTAGCTTGTTCTAATGACAACAACTAGCACTGTTCCTGTGAAAAGGAAGAGGATAATCTCTTTAGGAGGATGGGAAGAAACACATATAGAAACAGGAGAATGTGCACAGGCTCCAGAACCTAACATTCCCTCCCCAGACTCATTATTTACAGTTTGACAAGGGAGCAGAACCCCTTTAAATAATGAGTCACTACTCTACTCATCTCTCAAGTTAATCCTCTGTGAGTAAGCTTGCCACCTCATTATAATAAACGTCTGTTCCCAAAGTGTATTGCACAGTTACTTGATCTATGATGGGGTGAATCTCTCTCTTTCTCTCTCCCTTTGAATGATATTATTCCTAGGATGCCATCATAAAAAACAACAACAATTGGACTAAAACTGGGTGGGGAAATGAGAAATTCTTTTTCAAGGAATGGAGTGGAGTGGAGAGTGGAGAGTGGAGAGTGGAGAGTGGAGAGTGGAGTGGAGTGGAGTGGAGTGGAATGGAATGGAATGGAATGGAATAGAATAGAATAGAATAGAATAGAATAGAATAGAATATGGAAGGGACCTTGTTGTCTTCTAGTCCAGCTCCCTGCTCAAGCAGGAGACCCTATCCATTTCAGATAAATGACTGTCCAGATGTTTCAGTCAAAATGTCCAGTGATGAAGCACCCACAACTTCTGAAGGCAAGCTGTTCCACTGGTTAACTGTCCTCACTGTTAGGTAACTTCTCCTTAATTCCAGGTTGCTTCTCTCCTTAATTAGTTTCCATCCGTTGTTTCTTGTCTCGTCTTCTGGTGTTTTGAAAAATAAGTTGACCCCCTCTTCTTTGTGGCAGCCCCTCAAATACTGGAATACTGTTATCAAGTCACCCCCAGTCCTTCTTTTCTCTAGACTAGCCAAACCCAAATCCTGCAATCATTCGTCACATGTTTTAGTCTCCAGGTCTTTAATTATCTTAGTTGCTCTTCTCTGCGTTTTTCCAAAGTCTCAACATCTTTTTTGTAGCGTGGTGACCAAAACTGCATGGAGTATTCCAGGTGTGGTCTTACTAAGGTTTTATAAACCCTGCTTCTAATATTTCTTGTGCCTCTTCCTTTAATCATTCCTACACAGGAGGTTTTTAAGAAGAGATAGGACAACCATTTGCTCAAAATGGTACAGGATCTCCTGCTTGAGCATCGGGTTGGACTAGAAGACCTCCAAGGTCCATTCCAACTCTGTTATTCTGTTATTCTCTTGATGTCCACTAGAAGCCTTGGGAGAAATCCTAATAAAGTAGAATTGTAGGTCACACAGCAACTTACATTTTGACCAAGTGAATGTAAATAGAAACTCATACCCACTCATTCCCTGCCACGTCCTGACCTGGGAAGGTCAGGACTTGGAAGGGAAGGACAGTCTGGGACATTTGGGATAAATGTGTTTGTGCACACAGGTTCTCCTTCTACTACTCTTTTATGTGAGAAACTAAGATGTCTGCATTTTGCTAATGACCGGTACAGAAAAAAAGATAAGGACAAATTAAGAGATGGATGTAGAGATTCTCTTTCCCTTGGTTTCAGCCAACAAATCTAGAGATATAGACAGTTCAGGTGAAAAGATCACAGGCTCCTTGTAGAGTTGTTTATCAAATTCCTGAATGCCCATACTTTAAGGATTCAAAGAATGATGATCAGGCTGCCAAAGTATGAACTGGGTGTCACCACCACACCAGGTTAATTTATGTCTGCTCTGGATGCCTTTTCCAGAGCTATAAACTTAACTTTGAAAGCTGAAAAGACCTCTGTGCTGGAGGCACAGACCTATGTAGTCTTGCTTGTCAAATCACTCCATGTACCCGATAAAGAAGTGGTGCAAATCAAAGGGAAAACAGAGGAAGATCATTCATGAAGAATTCTGAATGAAGTGGTCATTTGAGAAAGCTCCGAAGCCAAAGGCCTCTGTAATTGTAGTATAAAAGGCTACTGGGAAAGCCTGAAGCACCTGTATAGTAGAAGAAATTCCAGGGATCATAAATCCAGAGCTGAGGCTGTAATATTTTTAATTTCTTAAAACATTTCTATCAAGTTGTGGCCAAGCATTATTCATCAGCTTTGCAACATCAGTCATTATTGCCATACATTTTCTATTCATATACAGACATATTTACAGGTGTGCTAACCTGTGAAGTAACTTTTCCAGAATCATGCACGCAAAGCTTCCCCCCCCCACCACAAATGAAGGCAAATATATGGGTCTCAGGATAATGTTGCAGGATCCAATTTAGGTCGGTCACCAGGACCAGAGGTTTAGTCTTCCGAGCTTTCGGATTCATGCTGGAGCTCATCCTCAGGGAACTTCTTTCTAGCAGAATATGTGCTTTGGGCTATTCTGTATGTAGTATTTATGTGGTGTCTGGTTGCATGTGGCTTTTTAGTCATTGATTGGGGTGTTGATGGCCAGCTATTAAGTCATTGGCTGTTGTTTCCTTGTGCTGCCAAGTCCTCGGCTCCTAAGTACTTGATAAGCTGGTGGTAAATCAGCACTCCTGTTGACTGATAAGGGGCCCATTTCCTAGGCCTCAATCATTTCCCTGGCTATTTTTGTCCCTACTCGGCCAACAATCTTAGTAGCTGCAAAATTGGATGTATGTCCTTGTTCATTGTAATGTGAGGCTACCAATGAGTTTGGATCTCCTCATCTGACCGCTCACTTGTGTTCTTGTAATCAGATGGTTAGCTTCCTCCCTATCTGTTCTACATAGTTGCAGAGGCAATCCTTGCAGGGGATCCAATAGATTACATTAGAAATGTCTCTATTGTGAAAGTATCACTTTTTTTCCCCACACTGAGTCTCAGTATAATGGGGTATAGCTACTTCTTAAATAGGGGGAAATAGCTGAAACTCAAAGAGCCAGTAATTACTTTTAACATAAAATCAGGTGCAAACCTTTACAAAAGGGGAAGAAAAAAACCCAGGAAAAATACCAACTCCATAGTTCGGTCAGTCTAATATTTCTAAATAGCCTTTTGCAGAATAATAGAGAAAATCAGAAACCGGGGAAGTTAACATTTGCCAAGTGATGTGTGGAAGGACATGGCAAAGCAAGGGGTTGCTGTAATCAAGGAAATCTCAGGTGTTCGTGAAAAAAGGGTCTGAGAGAGAAGAACATGATACGTTTGCAAAAGAAAGGGGAAAATGGAACATAAGCAGGAATAAGGATAACGCAAGATGCAAAAGAACCCAGGTCATGAACTAAAAATGGGCAAAGAACCTCAAGGGGCTGAGAATCTCCTGAAAGTGCAAAAGGAGCCAACTGTTAATTGGTCTCTGTGGGATCAAAAGACAGATTCTTTATTGGGCACCCCAAAGAAAGCAATTGGATACTAAATAGAACTTAAACTGAAAAGTCCTAAGGTGGTTCTTTTTCCTTCAGCTCTGAATGCACCAATAGAAAATAACAAACAGGAAGATTTAGAGAAGATTCAGAGACAAGAGAAAAGAAAGTGGTGTTAGTTAACGAGCTAATCTGCTCAAGGTTGACTCAGCCTTCTATCCTTCCGAGGTGGGTAAAATGAGGACCCAGATTGTTGGAGGCAATAGGCTGACTCTGTCAACCGCTTAGAGAGGGCTGTAAAGCACTGTAAAGCGGTATATAAGTCTAAGAGCTATTGCTAAGTGCTAAAAGAAGGCTGAATAGTTAGGGAAGAGGACCAAGAATATTTCATGGGAAGCGTTTCTTAACTGGAAACATTAAATGTTTCTGCCCTTTTAGAATGTGCGGGTGCCTTTGAGTCAGTTTTTGACTTCTGGTGACTGCCTGGATAGTTTTTTGCAATGTTCGTGGCAAGATTTCAGAAGTGGTTTGCCATTGCCTGCGACTGGCCCAAAGTCACCCAGCTGGCTTTGTGCTTAAGGTGGGACTAGAATTCCTGGTCTCCTAGTTTCTAGCCTGTTCCCTTAATCACTACACCAAACGTGGTCTCTATGTTGTAGTCCTAGTCAAATCGATTTTATATACTTGGATTTCATCTTTGATACGACTGCAAACAAAGCATTTAACGTCATATGTAACCTGCTCATTATGGTATCAGCTAGTTATCAGCTACAACTCTGTTTGTATTTCGGGTCTTGTGTCATCCTGAGAAATATATGGACGTGTAAAGCAGATTGGAGTAACTCTGTTTTGCATAATTTGAAGTTAGGGTCCCTACTTCTCATCTACTCTCAGGAACTGTTCAACACCCTGCTCAACATCAACTATTGCTCTTCTATTTTTCTCAGGATTGATATGCAATGTGTTAATTTCCTTGGCTGCTTTTCAATAAGAGCAACCTAATTAGACATGATTAGTTTTCAGATTGCATTAAAGGTGATGCCCACCTGTCACAGGCTCTGGTGCCAATTAAAAAGAGTATAAATCATTGCAAATAATAAAAAAAAACCCAAGTCTGCTGAAATATGATATGACTGATGGTTCAAGCACTCTCTTGATAGAAGAAAGATGAAAACAAGACGAAAGGTTGGGCACACCGAACTGGAAAAACACTGAATAACAATCATTTGGCAATGATGCTGTGTAGATTCCCTGTAAAAGGTGAGCAAACACAGGATGGGGCTTTCAATAGCATGTTTAGGCTTGAAACAATCAAAGGGTATCTTCTGTTCAGGTACACCATGAACAAGTTGTCTTTTGCCTCTAAGAAACCGCAGGACATTTGCTGTGTTTGAGTATCTTGTTTGCTCCAACAAACTTGACATTTTTTGGCTTAGCCAAACACGCCATCTTAATACCTGTTCAGTAGAAGAATATTTTTTCAGCTTTGGAATAGATTAAACACTTTTTGTTGATTTATCCCTTTCATAGGTTACCTAGAATAGGCTATCCATCATTATAAGGCAATTTAAATGATCTGGGCCTTTGAAACAAGCAAACAACACTTTTACAATGTTTTGGAGATTGATAATTGAAGCAGCTAAACAGTGAAAATTCCAATCTCTGGTTAAGCAAATCCCCCCCCCCAAAGCTCTGCTTTAAAAACACACACACACACACACACACACACACACACACAAACAACCCTCCCTTTTCTTCAGTTCTAGAACCTTCTGTGTCATCTGCTCTTATTTTAGATTTCTCCGGTTGATATTAAGGGATAAACTTTCTAAAGTGCCATGCAATCACCAAACTTCATTGCTTGAAAGGAACATTTTGTTCCAGCACCATTTGTACTCAGCTTGCTTTCTCCGCAAATTGAAGGGCTATTGGAAGCATTTTTCCTAGAAATGGAATAGAACTCAGAGTATATTTTGTAAACATGATGTCATCCTTGCTAATAAGAGAAGAACGTACTGACCGTGAGGCATAGGGCTTTACCAGATATGGGCTCAAATCTGCTCAACAATTGGATTGAGCCTCCTGACAATTAACTAATGCATTGCCTCATCCTTTCCATTGCATCCAGTCCTATCTTCCTTGAACGATAAGCATTAGAGAGTGGAGGGAGTGACATGTGTGGGTGTTTTGTTTTGTTTTTTTTGCAAATGGGAAATTTTGTTTCGAGCAGCAAGTAGCTCTGAAGAAATAACACCCCAGAAGATAGGCTCAAGATCTAGAAGGATCTCGACAGACTTGAACGCTGGGCCCTATCTGACAAAATGAAATTCAGTAGTAACAAAAGTAAGGTTCTACATTTAGGCAAGAAAAAACAAATGCATAGTTATAGAATAGGTGGTACCTGGCTCAATTGTAGTAACTGCAAGAGGGATCTTGGAGGTCTAGTGGAGAATCACTTAAATATGAGCCAGCAGTGTGCTGCAGCTCCCCAAAAAAGCCAACCCAATCCTAGATTGCATTAACAGAGGGATAGAATCAAGATCACATGAAGTATTAGTGCCACTATATAAAGCCTTAGTAAGACCACACTTAGAATACTCCATCCAGGTTTGTTTACCATGATTAAAAAAATGATGTTGAGATTCTAGAAAGAATGAAGAGAAGAACAAAGATGATTAGGGGACTGGAAACTAAAACCTACAAAGAACAGTTGACAGAATTGGATATGTCTAGTGTAATGAAAAGAAGGACTAGGGGTGACATGATAGCAGTGTTCCAATATTTGAGGGGCTGCCACAAGGAAGAGGGGTTCCATCTATTCTCCAAGCACCTGAAGGCAGGAAAAGAAGCAATGGATGGAAGCTAATCAAAGAGCGAACCAATCTAGAACTAAGGAGAAATTTCCGGACAGTTAAAACAATTAATCAGTGGAATGACTTGCCTCCAGAACTTGTGAGTGCTCCAACACTGAAGGTTTTTAAGAAGAGATTGGACAACCATTTGTCTGAAATGGTATAGAGTTTCTTGCTTGAGCAGGGGGTTGGACTAGAAACCTCCAAGGTCCCTTCTAACTCTATTATCTATTATTCTGGTTGCATTGCATTTCACTGGTTTGCAGGGGCAGTTTACATGGCTGTCAAAGAACTCTCCAAACTCACCTCCAAACTCCCGATCTTTTGAAGTAATGATAATGTTACTTAATTGGTAAAGGAACTAGAAAGAACTTATCTAGCCAAGAATGTGGTGGGAAGCTAAAAGATTTTCAGGGGCTATTTTCCAATGTAAAACTAAAGGATAGCATGAAACACAGGGTTACTCTCCAATAACCGAATACTGTCATTTCTGATCAGGGGCCAAAGGAGGGCATGCTCTGATTGGCTCTTACTTCTCAGTAAGAACTTGGCTGACTGAACGGCTCAACATCTGGAAGTGTTCTTGGCCTCCTTTTCCACAGTCCTGAACTATAACTGATTTTGCCATCAAATTAAAGTTAAGAAAAATTTGGCAAATAAAAAATAAATGGAATAAATTCAAAAGTCATGGATGGAATAATTCCAGAAATATTTGAAATGGATGTTTTTTTTAATCTTTACAGTTATACTGTTTCCTCTTTTCCAGATACAATGGCTGATGGTTGGACTTGAAAGAAGCAGAATAAAAAGAGCATTGATGGTTTTGAACTTTGGTGTTGGAGCAGAATCCTGAGAATTTAATGGATAGACAAAAAAACCAAAAACAAATAAATGGATCACCAAACAAATCAACCCAGAGTTTTCATTAACATAAATTGACAAGGCTCAAATTATCATAATGTAATGGTATTTGAAAAAAAGACTTTGAGAAACTGGGCAAGGAAATGCTGCCTAGGGAATGGTTAGATAAAAGAGAGCATAGCACACAGCTACACAATGGAAGGAATATCCGAATGAGCAGAGCTGATCACTGTGGCAAAGACCAAGAAGCTGGCAAGTAGACCTGTCCTACAGGAACTCTTCGGATAAGGAGGAGGACAGGAGATTACTCACATGTGCTCTGGATGGTTGCTCATCATGAGGAGACTGCAGCACAGCAATTTTCCATGGATTTGAGTGCCAGGAGATGAAAGGATAAGCCATCATGCTCTTAATAGGACAGAGATATTTAAAGGACACTGAGTTCACTAGCCTCTCCCAAACACTTTCAGAAATTACTATTTAACTTTCATAAGGCTAATAGAAATCATCAGAACAAGTCTGAAAAGTCACTTGGGGAGTTTACCTCCATTCTTGAATAAAAGAAAAATTAATTAGACGACACCAAGCTGGCAGGAATAGCCAACACTCCGGAAGATAGGCTCAAGATACAGAAGGATCTTGACAGGTTTGAACATTGGGCGCTATTTAACCAAATGAAATTCAACAGTGAAAAAAGTAAGGTTCTACATTTAGGCAAGAAAAAAAAAATACACAGGTATAGGTGGTACCTCGCTCAATAGTACTAACACTCAGGGGTGGGTTCTAACTTACCTCGCTGCCGGTTTGCTTCCTCACGCACCGCGTGGGTGCACGCGCCTTGCGCGCTGTGCGGGCATGCCACGCAAGCACGGGCGCACTTCGTGCACATGCACGCATGTGCAGTGCTAAAAACCAAGCTGCGCATGCGCAGAAGCAAAAAACAGCTTCTGCGCATGCGCAGAAGCAAAAAACAAGATGGCGCCGCCTATGGCGCCGCTGAGAGAGCCGGTTTGGGGGCATGTCCAGCCGGCCATTGCTGCTGGTTTGGCAAGCGAGGGAAAATTCCCGCTACCGGTTCTATAGAGCCAGTCCAAACCGGCAAGAACCCACCTCTGGTAACACTGAGAGGGATCTTGGAGTCCTAGTGGACAACCATTTAAATATGAGCCAGCAGTGTGCTGCAGCTGCCAAAAAAACCCAACATAGTTCTGACTTTTGCTTGTCAGAAGGTCACAAAAGGGAATCACATGACCCTGGGACACAGCAACGGACATAAGTATGAACCAGTTGCCAAGCATCTGAATTTTTATCACATGATCATGGGGATGCTGCAAAGGTCATAACAATGAAAAATGATCATAAGTCACATTTTTCAGTGCCGTTGTAACTTTGAATGGTCACCAAACGAACTGTTGTAAGTCGAGGACTACTTGCACATACTTTTTTTGCAGTTAATTCTTCGCCAATGTCAGGGTGAGCAGAATTTCCATGGCTAAGCTAGGCAGTTGTTCAGTGAGCCTCATCTAATTTTACAACATTTTTTGCAATGGTTTAAGTCAATCACTACAGTTGTTAAGTGAATTGCATGGTCATTAAATGAATCTGGCTTACCCCATTGACTTTGCTTGTTGGAAGCCACCTGGGAAGGTCACACAAGCGGCAATCACATGACCTCAGGATGCTCCAGTTGTAAATATGTGCCAGTTGCCAAGCAACCAAATTTTGATCAGGTGATCCACAGTCACCAATGTTCCATTTTTATGTCTGAAAAACTGAGCGGCTTCTAAAAACAACAAGACTGCCAGGAGGTATTTTACACAGCACAACTCTGCACAATTGTCTGTCAAAAATTGCATACGCAAAAGGAAAAACAGGCCTTTGGGATATCCAAAGCCCCCTGCAAAGGAAGGATTATTCTTCCTCATGAAAACCGATCCTGGGTAGCAGTTTAAAATAATAAAATATTGTACAATCTCTGAGGCCTGCATATCTTCATCACCTAAATTTCATTTTCTGGTATAAAATACAATCTGCTTAACATGTGTTGAAAGACTAAATTCTTCTGTCCTGCAGAGGAACTGAAGCCAGGTTAAATAAAATTCTGGCAGTGCTTTGCTCCCCAAACGTGTTTCAATTTAGTTCCTCAACGTTTCATTACCAGACTAGGTAACTTCATCAGCAGGGTTTTCTTGTCCTATTCTCCTTAGCTTATAAATGTCTTGTGTGGTCAGTTGGTCATTTGATTGGTTGTTTGTCTGGAGCTATATTTAAATTCTGAGCAGCTGATTGGTTCTCTTGTTGATTGATCGATTGGTCTTGTTCCTTACGTTTCTTACGTATTGTTTCTTACGTGTTCATATCTAGATCTAGATCAATATGCTTGTTAATTGCTCCTTTGGTAGAATACCAGGCTTCAATAAATCCATGTGTGTGGCAGATGTTGGCATGGCTAAAACCCGAGCTACAAGTATTTTCTACTATTTCTAAATAAAATTCTATTTCAAGTTAAAGAGGCCCTTAAAAGCAACGGCTCTCAACCACTTGTCAGAGACAGAATTGAATCACAGGGATGGGGAAGGCAGCACAGTCTAAACCGTCCTGCTTGAGCGAGACAAACAGAACCTGTGTTGTTGAGGCAGTAGGTCCAACTTCCCTAGTGATGTGATAATGCTTGCCTATCTGCGGGCACTCCAATGTCCCTAGTGAAGACCAAACAGCTAAGGCCATTGTCAAAGGGACTCTAAGTCAGATTTGGAACATTTGAACACTTTCTGTGTGTTTTCTCGGTCTGCCCTGACATTGAACCGAGGTCTGCTCCACGCAGGTCAAAGTCTAACAATATAACTTGCAAGCTGGCTCAAAATAAGGCCTCCCAAAGAGGACATCACACCACATTTGGCTGCATAATGCAACTCTTTCTCTTCTCTTCCCGCCTCTTCCCTTTTGCTTTGTCTTTGACAAAACTGCTGAAAAGCTGCCAAAATTGAGTCACGTTAGCAATTAAGCTTGACCAACCCTCCCCATCAGAAATTCTGCTTCTTGGTTTACACAAGTTACTGAATTAACCCATTTGGGGAAGTTGCACCATATAGGGAACAATAATGAATGAAAAATGGGTGGGGTTTTGCAAAATAGGGTTAACTCTCACGCCATCAAGGTTAACGCAACCAAGCATAGGAAGTTGTATGGATGCATCCATCAAATCTTTCATCAACCTTTTTCAACCTCTAGCTAACCTCAATTGGTGGCTAGCTTAGGAGTGTCAAAGGTTTCATAAAGATGTCACAGAAAATAGCATCTACTGTTGACCATCCACTCAGAACTGATTTAGATCTCCTAGTTGGAAAGGGACTATCTTGTGAACCGATTGTTACAGGGATGTCTTTAGGATGGGGATATATTAAAAAAAACCCAAACCTTGAGATGGCAGCTGCCATGACTATATGATCCTGCTCCTTTTTTCATGTATTGTACAATGCAGAAAAAGTGGACTAGGGCAATATGATCAGAATAAAAGAGTTGGAAGGGACCTTGGAGGACTTCTAAACTAACCTCCTGCTCCAACCCTGCACCATTTCAGAAAATCGGTTGTCCAATCTCTTCTTAAAAACCTTCAGTGTTGGAGCACCCACAACTTCTGGAGGCAAGTCATTCCATTGATGAATTGTTCTCACTGTCAGGAAATTTCTCTTTAGTTCTAGATTGCTTCTCTCTTTGATTAGTTTCCATCCGTTGCTTCTTGTCCTGCCTTCAGATGCTTTGGAGAATAGATTAACCCCCTCTTCTTTGTGACAGCCCCTCAAATATTGGAACATTGCTACTACCCCTTAGATATTGGATCACATAGCTGCAGTTCCCATTTTGACTCTTTTGAATAGAGTCAAGGTATGCAGATGCCAGGGGATGATTAATTCCTCCCTTTTCTTTGGGGAAAAAAATCTCTCTTCAGCCATGAGCCCTTTTGGCATATGCCAAGATATAGCCATTGCTGCAGTTCTGGAACAAGTTAGTCTGGGGTAAGAATTTGGCAAGTTGATCAATCTGGAGAAGGAAGGGAGGAACTAGGCTTTGTTCTTTGTTGTTGCCTAATTAGGTAACCCTGTGTGAATTGAGAAACCTGGCCTAATTTTTGTATTTTCTTGCTTTGCCCCCTTTTTGTGTCAGCATGGGAAATGTCTTGCCTTACTAATAGTACTGCAAAACTTAAAAGTCTGTAAACTTTTATGTGTCACAACTGGGTCTAATAAAGGATTGTCCCACTGTAGATTATACATTTGCTGGTTTCCAAAAGGATTCTAAATCAGAATCAGTTGGATGCCCCAAGAAGGATGAGATTTTAATAAAAACAGTGAGTGGGGGGAGGGAGGGAGGGAGGGAGAGAGAGAGAGAGAGAGACAGAGAGACAGAGAGACAGAGAGACAGAGAGACAGAGACAGAGAGACAGAGAGAGACAGAGAGAGATCCCAGAAATTAAACTGTAGGGTTCCAAAATATTAAACCAAAAGGGACTTCCATATGAATAACAGAATAACAGAGTTGGAAGGGACCTTGGAGGTCTTCTATTCCATCCCCCTGCTCAAGCAGGAAACTCTATACCATTCCAGACAAATGGTTGCCCAGTGTCTTCTTAAAAGCCTCTAGTGATGGGGCACTCACAACTTCTAAAGGCAAGGCATTCCATTGGTTAATTGTTCTAACTGTCAGTAAATTTCTCCTTAGTTCTAGATTGCTTCTTGACTTGCCTTCTGGTACTTTAGAAAAAAGGTTGCCCCCCTCTTCTTTGTGGCAGCCCCTCAAATATTGGAACACTGCTACCATGTCACGATTAGTCCTTCTTTTCACTAGACTAGACAAACCCAATTCCTTCATATGATTTAGCCTCCAGCCCCCTAATCATCTTTGTTGCTTTTTTCTGCACTTTTTCCAGAGTGTCTACATCTTTTTTATAATATGGTGACCAAAACAGGTCCAGTAATACGAAGGTACTCTCTCAAAGAGTAAACTGTGCCTAGGATTGAATGGATTTAACTGAAAGATGTAGGACCTCACTTCTTTAAATATCATTATCCAGCATTTGAAAGCCCTCCTAGCAATTGCTGCTGAATAGAGTTCTGGGTTTCCTCTTGGCCCGACTGTAATTCTGCTTTAGATTTATACTGGATCATTGGACTTGTAGAGCTGACTTTCCCAATAGATTATGCCTGTTTAATTTTTCCACATTCGGTTCACATTTTAGAAGCAATCTGCAAACAAATCAATGCACTCCTCAGTCCAGTCCTATGACCTGTGAGTGACTCACATCAGATATATTTCTGAGAGATGCATTTATTTAAAAATATGAACAGACATAATGCAGCATTTAAAAGTATGTTCAGACATGTAATCCATAGATATTACTGTATGAAATTTTAGAAAAAGAGAAGCTTTCAAATCAAATTTGACTCTTGGTAAATTTGTGAAAGCTTTAAGTTTGTCCACAACTGATCTAAAATATGGAAGTCACATCTTTTTTTCTGGGATACGATGGGTGGGAACATTACTGTATCATCCCAAGCTCTTTTACTGGATGAATTCAGCAAAACTGAAATGTTATTCTTTTCCCAACTTGAAAAAGGTCAATACTTCAAAACATTTTGCTATGTCATCTAGACAACATCTCCATTCAAAAAACATCTTCATTCTTTCATTCTCCCCTCACTCTGCCTCTTAATGTAGTTCCATGGTACAACATAAAAGAGTTGTTCCAAGAATACTAGAATTCTGACTTGTGCCCAAGAAAATCTAAAGGGATCCAGCTTGGAGAAAAACATTTCAAATTATGTAAGAAACAAAAAAATTGAAGGTCTTCAATGTACCAAACATCAGTGTCCTACACACTTGCATAATTCATATTCTCAAAGTAACTGTGTAACCACAAGAATGTAACCCTCCCTAAATTCCTGAATCATCTATTTTTTTTTTATTTCTACCAAATGAATTCACTATTGTCTTCAGAAAGCAGTTGAAAAGTTCTTATATAAGACTCTCCCTGAAGATCATGGGTATCTGATTTTTAGCAAAAGATATATCTGCATATTACAGAAAATGTTTCTAAATTATGAATTCAGGAAATAGTTTTTATGCTCTATTCTTTAACTCCTGCATCTTTATCCCATAACTTCCAAATTTTAAACTGTGTCTTTAGCATATAAATTCCAATTTTTAAACTAGAAACATCTGTTGTTGTTTTTACAAAAATTAGGGTTTCTGCTAGTGAACCATCCATTCTGCTACTTGTGGCTGGGAACATGGATAAGGTTTCTAGGCTGGCACTGAGGTTCAGAAAGTTCTTATTTCTGGAGACAAATTCTGTACCAAGGTGGAAGTCCCAATGAACATAACCAAAGAGTTTACAGCCTCCAATTTATCAGTCGTTTCATACCCATGGAGATGCACATAATTTGATATTCTTTTGCTGCCATAAAGTTGTTAATTTATCTTTGCAGGTAACTTTACTATTAGTTTTCCATGGACAGAATAATAACTTGGGTCCAATGCAAATTACAGAAACATAGAGAATTTCCAGGAAAAAGCCCTGAAAGATAGAGCTATCATTGGCTACAAAAATCAAGATGAGTAGTAGATTTCACAAAGAGACATTGAGATCTCCTAGTTGCCATGTAATAGTCAGCTGGATTTTGCAATCTAGATATGGTAGTCCTAACCTTACTGTCCCAAGACATATGGATAATGAAGAATTTACATATGTTCTAGAACAGCGGTTCTCAACCTGTGGGTCGCGACCCCTTTGGGGGTTGAACGACCCTTTCACAGGGGTCGCCTAAGCGCGCGCTAGGCCACCACGCCCCCTTTGTCACCTCATTGCACGCGGGGTGGGGGCGGGGAGTGGGTCGCACCGGCGGGGCAGGGGTCGCGGCATAGGGGGTCGCGGTGGCGGGGAGGGGGTCGCGGCATTAGGAAGGTTGAGAACCACTGTTCTAGAAGATTTGACAACTGAATTTGCAAGTCTAATCAGCCAAAGAGTAAATAACATAGAGATTAAATATTATGTATATCCACTTACTAGATTCCCATGACAGAGTTCCTAAAGCAAACAGGGCATCAACACTTTACAGATCTCTTTGCAGGAAATCTAATTACTGTTGCATTTTTATCTGTCAAAGGCAAGGAGATTGGTTTTAAGAAATATATTGGAAAGACATTGGCTAAAATGATGATGGAGATGATGATGATGACGACGATGACAATGATGACAATGATGATGATTATATAAATGTATATGATGGTAGCAATAGCACTTAGACTTATATACCGCTTCATAGTGCTTTACAGCCCTCTTTAAGCGGTTTACAGAGTTAGCATATTGCCCCCAACAATCTGGGTCCTCATTTTACCCACCTCAGAAGGATGGAAGGCTGAGTCAACCTTGACCTAAGCAGCACTTAGGTCTCTGACTCCTAAGTGGGAGAGTGGCTCTAGATCCCAGGAATGACATCAGAGCTCTCCGCCCAAAAGACTGCAGTGCTAGGCATAGCTAAGATACTGTGCAGAACTCTCAAAGCTTGAGGAAGATATACCTCCAGTAAGGGAGTCAGTGGAAGTTTTATTTATATTGTGCCTTCAAATCAATCTTGACTTCTTGTAAGTAACTGGATTTGTCCTGCAATTTTCTTGGCCAGATTTTTAGAGGTGGTTAGTCCAAAGTCATCCAGCTGGCTTCATGCTTAAGGTAGGTCTTCCAGTTTTCAATTCTAGCCCAGTGCCTTAACCATTATATTAAAATGACTCATATTAAGAGAGAACTTAAGGTAAGTCTTCCAGTTTTCAATTCTAGCCCAGTGCCTTAACCATTACTGTATATTAAAATGACTCATATTAAGAGAAAACTAAAGGCCAAGTCACTGCTTTGGAAGTAGAGCTAATATACTAGGAATGTCCCACAACTTAACTCTTCTTCCATACACACCAAAACCCCTTTCTTAAACTCCAGCTCCTCAACAACTTCTGTCTTTTAGTTGCATTTAGGTTGTCAAAAAAGAATGGTTGCTAGATGAACAAGAATAACAGAATAACAGAGTTGGAAGGGACATTGGAGGTCTTCTAGTCCAACCCCCTGCTCAAGCAGGATACCCTATACCAGTGATGGTGAACCTTTTTTTGCTCAGGTGCCAAAAGGGCATGCGCGTGTGCGATAGGGCGCGCGGGCATGCCCACACCCATAATGCAATGCCCTCCCCCCCCGCACATGCGCGCACAACCCCCTCCCGCACTGCCCCCCCCCGCGCGCATGCGCGCTGGCCTTACTGAAGCCTCCGGACTTCTGGGGAGGGTGAAAAATGGGCCCAATGGGCCTACCGGAAGTTCCGGTAGGTCCGTTGGGCCATTTTTCGCACTCCCCAGTACGGTTTTTGCCATCCACAGGCTCCGGAGGCTTTCCTGAAGCCTGGGGAGGGTGAAAATGGCCTCCCCCACCCTCCGGAAGGCCGAAAATCAGCTGGCCAGCACGCACATGCGTGCTGGAGCTGACATAGGGCAACGCCTTGCATGCCCTCAGATATGGCTCTGCGTGCCACCTGTGGCACGCGTGCCATAGATTCGCCATTACGGCCCTATACCATTCCAGACAAATGGTTGTCCAGTCTCTTCTTAAAAGCCTCTAGTGATAGGGCACTCACAACTTCTGAATGCAAGCCATTCCACTAGTTAATTGTTCTAACTATCAGGAAATTTCTCCTTGATTAGTTTCCATCCATTGCTTCTTGTTCTGCCTTCAGGTGCTTTGGAGAATAGTTTGACTCCCTCTTCTTTGTGGCAACCCCTGAGATTTGGAACACTGCTATCATGTCTCCCCTAGTCCTTCTTTTCATTAAACTAGACATACCCAGTTCCTGCAACCGTTCTTTATCTGTTTTAGCCTCCAGTCCCGTAATCATCTTTGTTGCTCTTCTCTGCACTCTTTCTAGAGTCCCAACGTCTTTTTCACATAGTGGCAACCAAAGCTGGATGCAGTATTGCAAGTATGCTCTTACCAAGACATTATCAAGTGGTACTAACACTTCTCGTGATCTTGATTCTATCCCTCTGCTAATGCAGCCTAGGACTGCATTAGAGAGTCTTGTTACCTCGGCTAGCTTGGAATAGTTGAAAAGTTGATAAAGTATGAAAAATTAGGGAGGGGGGAATGGTTTGGGCAGAGCACCACTCTAACACATTGGCAGTATTTCCTATGATTTGGGGGACAGAGTGGGAACTGGAATTTGAAATGTGGAAACTATCAATCATACCCTTATATTGCAAGATTTGATCGGCCCTGATCATTTAGCCTTCAAAAAGAATCTGAAATTCTACTTGCTCCCTCAGGCACCAGGATGTTAGGTGGACTTGTTCTGGAAGGTTGAGTGCATATAGTTCTGCCCCGATTGTATGATTTGTTTTGTTTTATTGGTGTTGTTGAGTTATTGTGATATGTTTTATGGTTGGTGAGTGGCCACATAAATCTCGAAATACATAAATAAATGCATAAATCAATAATAGCCCAAAGCTATTCTGAATGGTGTTAAGGGCATACTGTGGGTGTAATGCAATTTATGCCATCATGTTTCCCTCCCAGATCTGGGATAGGAGGAAAGTTCAACAAAACAGCTGCTTGGGGAATATGAGTCCAAAAATTGTTAAATGAACTCTAGCACAGCTGCTTGGATAACTTGTTTGCGATATTCGAGAAGCATCAGATAGTTATTGGAACGTGGAATTCATTTTATAATATAATTGATTTTACAGTCATTTGAAAGAGGCATGGAATTCTTAGTGGGTAAAGTCTTCCTCGAGTGGTGTGTGGCTCCTGGTGGTTATACTAACTAGAGCATACAAAACATTTGCTAGACCAATTCTCGAATACAGCTCATCTGTCTGGAACCCGCACTACATATCAGACATGAATACAATTGAGAAAGTACAGAGATATTTCACGAGAAGAGTCCTCCACTCCTCTACCTGCAATAAAATACCTTATGCCACCATACTTGAAATTTTGGGCTTAGACAACTTAGAACTACGCCGCCTTCGGTCTGACCTAAGCGTAGTACATAAAATTATCTGCTACAATGTCCTACCTGTCAATGATTACTTCAGCTTCAACCACAACAATACACAAGCACACAATAGATATACGATGTCAAACTATTTAACACCACAGACAATGCTACTACCCTTCAGAAAGACCTTGACTATGTATCAGAATGGTCAAACAAGTGGCAACTTCAAATCTCAATCAACAAATGCTCTGTCTTACACATTG
>QLTV01003516.1:139434-169191 GCA_003457575.1 Thermophis baileyi
GATCAATGCCTGGAATTCACTACCTGACTCTGTGGTTTCTTCCCCAAACCCAAAAAACTTTAACCTTAGACTGTCTACTGTCGACCTCACCCCATTCCTAAGAGGTCTGTAAGGGGCGTGCATAAGCGCACCAGCGTGCCTACCGTCCCTGTCCTACTGTCCTATTGTCCTCATCTATCTGTATTCACTTTGATTATGTTTATGTTTATACCTATACCTGCTATCTTGTACATGTTTGACAAATAAATAAATAAAATAAATAAATAAATAAATAAATAAATAAATACACACTTAACGCTCCAAACTCGATTGCAGAAAATTCGACTTCAGCAACAGTGGTCAATGCCTGGAATGCACTACCTGACTCCGTGTTTTTTTTCCCCTAACCCCCAAAACTTTAACCTTAAACTGTCTACTGTTGACCTCGCCCCATTCCTAAGTTTCTTCTTCTGCGCATGCGCAGAAGCCGAGTTTCTGGCACTGCGCATCCGTTGCCATCTTGTTTTTGGCTCTTTTTAAAAAAAAAAATTTTTGGATTTTTCAACACTGCGCATGCACTGAGGCATGCCCACAAGGCGCGGGAAGAAGCGAACCGGCAGCGAGGTAAGTTAGAACCCACAGCCGGTTTGGTCGGTGCCGGTCTGTGGACACCGCCATCTTTTTTTATTTTTTTATTTATTTATTTTGAAAAAAAAATTGGGGAATTTTTTTAAAAATTTTTCTTCTTCTGCGCATGCGCAGAAGCCGAGTTTCTGGCACTGCGCATCCGTTGCCATCTTGTTTTTGGCTCTTTTTAAAAAAAAAAATTTTTGGATTTTTCAACACTGCGCATGCACTGAGGCATGCCCACAAGGCGCGGGAAGAAGCGAACCGGCAGCGAGGTAAGTTAGAACCCACCCCTGGGTTATACTTATATCTGTTATCTTATACATGCTTGACAAAATAAATAAATAAATAAAATAAATAAATACATACATATTGTTTTCTTGACAATGACACAAAAGTAGTTTGCCGTTGCCACCTTCCAGGATTTTCACCTTTCAAGTTCAGCCCACAATTCTGTGATTTCTCATCCAAAAATGAATTAGGTTTGACCCTTTGTTGTTGTTTTTTTCAAGATCAGAGAAGGTTAGCTAGGTAGTAAAGACTGCTGTGAGTAAGACTGGAGTTGTAAATCCTGATTCAACCCGGAATAGTAAATCATGGTCCAGCACTCCTTTCTGGGCATGAATACCACTGTGAGATCTAGCCTAATAGCTGAATCTCAGCCAAGATTATTCTGGTTTATAGGGCTCTCATAAGATCCTGACAAGCGATCTCACAAAATATTATATGAACCCACCCTGAAATATTGTGAAACATGAGCAAGATCTCATGAGATTTTGGAATTCTTGCACAAAACTTTTTGAAATTTGTTGAGCGGGTTTCTGTGCAGCCTGGGGGTGACGTCTTCCAATACCTGTAATAGATTAATTGAAAAGAAAAAATGCCATTTGGTTTTTCAGATATAATCGGTACAGAGTTTGTCATGGGAAGAATTAAGGTTAACAAGTTCAATATGACTGTATTGGCACCTCCTACAATACAGTAGTGATGTGGTATATATGTAGTGATGATGCAGTAATAGATGCGGTGGCTCAGTGGCTACGATGCTGAGCTTGTCGATCGAAAGGTCGGCAGTTCAGCGGTTCGAATCCCTAGTGCCGCGTAACGGGGTGAGCTCCTATTACTTGTCCCAGCTTCTGCCAACCTAGCAGTTCGAAAGCACGTAAAAAATGCAAGTAGAAAAATAGGGACCACCATGGTGGGAAGGTAACAGCGTTCCGTGCGCCTTTGGCATTTAGTCATGCCGGCCACATGACCACGGAGACGTCTTCGGACAGCACCGGCTCTTCAGCTTTGAAACAGAGATGAGCACCGCCCCCTAGATTCGGGAACGACTAGCACATATGTGCGAGGGGAACCTTTACCTTTACCTTTACACATAACATATACAGAATATCCACCCCATCTGAGAAAGGACATTGTTTTTATTGATTTGAACAAAAAAAAAGAGAGAGAGGAAATGGTTGTGTATGGTGAAGAAAATGCTGACCGAATTCTCTCTGGAATGTTATTATATTCTAAGCTCTCAGAAATTTATCTGGCTGTGTGTTGTTTGATTACAGATTTAAACTAAATGATACTCTCCATAATCAGGTAAAGATGCTATGGAAGATTGAAAAGATGGGAGTAATTTTAGCATTATTCGCTTCGGCATTTAAAATCATTTTGTGCCTCAAAATTTCTCTGCCTCTGTCTAGACAAGATGGATGACTTGCCTGCTGAAAATGCTAAAATATTACGGTGTGTAGCTGAGCATGCTCTTTTGGCAGCACGTCTACGGATTCAAAACAAACAGGTTTCCTTTGCTGGCCAGCCTCCTTTTAAAATAAACAAAAGAAATGAAACGACAAAGATGAAAACAGTAACATCTGAGAACACCATGTTGAACTGAACCCAGGCAATCTAACAGGCTGCTGTTTTCTGCTTCAGTGGAGTCACTGCTGCTCTTCCTCTGAATAGCAAACCTGAGTTCCCCATTTTGCAGCACAAACAGCTTTCTGTCTTCAAATCTTCACATCCAGCAATGATGTGACATTTGCCCTGATTCCAAAACGGCAGGGAATGCCCTGTTTGGGTTAAAGGCAAAGAGAGAGTTTGAGTCAGGAAGAAAAGATGTCTTGCGTATCAAACTTCAGAAAGATATTGTGCTTATATAACTTTCAGCATTTCTAATACAGGTAGTCCTCGATTTAACAACAGTTCATTCAGTCACCGTTCGAAGTTACAACAGCACTGAGAAAAGTGACTTATGACCCTTTTTCACACTTACGATCTTTGCAGGATTTCCGTGGTAATGTGATGAAAATTCAGAGGCCTGGCAACTGACTCATATTTATGACGGTTGCAGGGTCCTCTGCAGAGGTGGGTTCCTCCCAGTTCGGACTGGTTCTCCCGAACTTGTAGCGACCCGCTGGTGATGTTACAGTGATGTCACAGATCCGGTTCGGTTGGTGCCAGTCCGTGAGCGCAGCCATTTTTTTTTTTAAATTATTTTTATTTTATTTTATTTTTTTCTGGGTTTTTTCTTCTTCTGCGCATGCACAGAAGCCGAGTTTCTGGCACTGCACATGCATCACCATCTTGTTTTTTTTTGGGGGGGGGGGTTAGGAATTTTTTTATTTTTTTGCTCTACCCGCACCCACGCAGCATGGGAGGAAGTGAACCGGCAGCAAGGTAAGTTAGAACCCACCCCTGGTCCTCTGGTCCCCTTTTGCGACCTTCTGACAAGCAAAGTCAATGGGGAAGACAGATTCACTTAACAATCGTGTTACTAACTTAACAACTGCAGTGATTCACTTAACAACGGTGGCAAGAAAGGTCGTAAAGTGGGGCAAAATTAAGTTAACAACTGTCTCAGCAACAGAAATTTTGGGTTCAGTTGTGGTCGTAAGTTGAGGACTACCTGTCCCTATCCCACCAATCCCTCTGGCTATGCTGGTTGTTGGATCTTGGCTATTGTACTGAGTATCTCTGTGAAATCAATCAAATTGGAGGAAATGCGAGGCTGAGAATGTCTATATCCAGCAGGCTATACATTTTCCCAGAATTAAGGTAAAGGTAAAGATTTCCCCTGTCCAGTTGTGTCCAATTCTAGGGGGCGATGCTCATCTCCGTGTCCTGGCTGAGTGAGCCAGTGTTGTCCGAAAATGCTTCCGTGGTCATGTGGTTAGCATGACTATACGCTGAGGTGCATGGAACATTGTTACCTTCCCACGAAAGTGGTACCTATTTATCTACTCACATTTGCATTGGGGTGAAATCCAGCAGGTTCTGACAGGTTCTGGAGAACCGGTAGCGGAAATTTTGAGTAGTTCAGAGAACCAGCAAATACCACCTCTGGCTGGCCCCAGAGTGGGGTGGGAATGGGGATTTTGCAGTATCCTTCCCCTGGAGTGGGGTGGGAATGGAGATTTTGCAATATCCTTCCCCCAGGAGTGGGGTGGGAATGGGGATTTTGCAGTATCCTTCCCCTGGAGTGGGGTGGGAATGGAGATTTTGCAATATCCTTCCCCTGCCATGTCCACCAAGCCACGTCCACCAAGCCACACCACACCCACCAAGCCACGCCCACAGAACCAGTAGTAAAAAAAATGGATTTCACCACTGATTTGCATGCTTTCAAATTTCTAGGTGGGCAGGAGCTGAGGCAAGAACGGAAGCTCACCCCGCCGCACAGCACACAGGTCTCAAACTGCCAACCTTCTAGTCAACAAGCCCAGCATCTTAACTGCTGGGCCATAACGCCTCTTCTTCCCAAAATTAAGACTTAATTTTAAATCATACCTGGTGACCTTGGCTGATCTTGACAAGCTAATTAGTTAGGTCCTAGTTAGAACTCAAGTGGGAGATCACCAGGAAATACAAAAGCTGTACTATAGGCTGGCAATATTGTTGTTAAAATCCTGGGGGGGGGGGAAAGGAACAGTAAACCTTTTTCACAATGGTGTCCAGAAAACTACATGGACAAGTTTATACATTCAGCAAACTTCACAGCTTAACTCAAAGTTAACTGCAGAGGACCAATTGCAACAGCCCGGATTTTTACTGCTTATTTACTAAACTTTGGTGTCTTCCTCAAGAATTTTAGAACTATAACAAGACTCCAGTCATTCCACTGATTAATTGTTCTAACTGTCAGGAAACTTCTCCTTAGTTCTAGGTTGATTCTCTCCTTGATTAGTTTCCATCCGTTACTTCTTGTCCTGCCTTCAAACGTGCAATGTATGTGAAGAGACCTAACATTTCTGAGCTAGAACAGTTCTTCAAAGAAGAGTGGAGGAAGAAAAAAATCCAAAAGCAAGAATAGTTTCTTAACTAGCTACAGGAAATGATAGACACAAGACTGTTTCTGCTGTTCCAGAGGCTGTGGATCCTTTAAGGTGTCTGATTGTTAAATTTTTGAAGTGCTCTATGAAAACTTATAACAACCTGATCACAGCAGAAAATATAAATTCAGCCAGTTTGAATTTGCCAGTGAAGGATGGGGGCGGGGGTATAATTTGGAGGGCTGATATTTTCCCGTAGTTCCTCACCAAAAGAGGTCAAACCATTAGCAGAAGTAAAAAAAGGATTTTCTCAAATAATAATTTAAAAAGTGTGCCTTGTAATATTCAAAATACAAAACTGACAGAGCAATTAAGTGGCATGCCTTATAATAGCTATATGCAGGAGGAACCTCCAGGGGATGTGCAGGTCAGCTCTTCGGAAATGCGGCTGCAGAGACATTTAATAAAGTCCTTGCTTTATTTCTGCCATTTGTTTCACATTCCCCATTTCACTAATGGAGATTCTTCTTTGTTACAGAGACTCTGCATTGGTTCCTCCTGCTGCTCTATGTTAGATCTTTTTTCTTAATCTTTAAGATAGAAAATTGCAATCTGTACTTGAGCAAGAAAGAACGAAAAAAAAATGGCGGAACTCTAAATGGCTTTCGTTTTGGATTCCTTTTCTTATTTTTACAGCTGTCGTCTGTTTCTGGCATCTTAGCCATTCAAGATGGAAAGGGTGTACTTGGGAGGTGGAAAGGAGGAGGAGGAAGGAGGAAGGAAGAAAGAGCAAGGAGAAGAGGAGGAGGAGGAGGAGGAGGAGGAGGAAGAAGAAGAAGAAGAAGAAGAAGAAGAAGAAGAAGAAGAAGAAGAAGCAGAAGAAGAAGAAGAAGAAGCAGAAGAAGAAGAAGAAGAAGAAGAAGCAGAAGAAGAAGCAGAAGAAGCAGAAGAAGCAGAAGCAGAAGAAGAAGAAGAAGCAGAAGCAGAAGAAGAAGAAGAAGAAGAAGAAGAAGAAGAAGAAGAAGAAGAAGAAGAAGAAGAAGAAGAAGAAGAAGAAGAAGAAGAAGAAGAAGAAGAAGAAGAAGAAGAAGAAGAAGAAGCAGAAGAAGAAGAAGAAGAAGAAGCAGCAGAAGAAGAAGAAGAAGAAGAAGAAGAAGAAGAAGAAGAAGAAGAAGAAGAAGAAATCCTCCTTTGAAACTTTTTTTTTGGGGGGGGAATATAATTTCAAACAGTTGCTAAGCGACTAGTCATAAGATGAGGACTATCTGTATACTCTTGAATATGATATTGTCCATGATATCTGCCCCAAACGTCTTCCTGCCAGTATTCATCATTGATTTTGATCCTATTAATCCAAACCTATAGTTTTCTACCCAAGAACAAGTGAAGTGGGAAACCATGTCTTGTTCAGGCTGAACTTAAGAGGCATTATTTCTATTTTAACTGTCAACTCTCAGGGGTGACATACAATATCACAAAACCTAAATAGCACTAGCACTTAGCAATAGCACTTATATACCGCTACATAGTGCTTTACAGCCCTCTCTTTACAGCGGTTTACAGAGTGACCATATTGCTCCCAACAGCAACATTTTACTGATCTCGGAAGGCTAAGTCAACCTTGAGCCGGTTAGGATCGAACTCCTGGCAAGGGCAAAGGGCAGAGTCAGCCTGCAATACTGCATTCTAACCACTGCACCACCATGGCTCATCTAAAACATCCATGATACAACTGAAGGACAACAGTGAGTTCCTAAAAAGAGCTAAAGCAACAAGCATAACCAACATACTGTAACAAAATAAAAGATAGCCCAGTGCTTAAGGAAAACAGATGACATCTGGAATAGTTCCACTTCCATCAAAGAATCCTTCAATTGACATATACACATCTGGATAAAAAGCTATTAATATACTTAAATGTAGTTAGAATATAGGTAAATTCTGGAATTGTTAAAACAATATAGTTTGGGCATAAATCCAGCTTTTGGATATTTCTCTTTCTTTGTAGCTAAACCTCACAAAGAAGTCCTTGAAAAGCATTAGAAATACTTGTCTAAAATGGGCTATCCTATGTGAGTTGCAAAAATCCAAAATAACCCATCAAGGGGCAGCAAAAAGAGGCATAACCCACCCTATATCCGTGATGGCGAACCTGTGGCACGTGTGCCACAGGTGGCACGCAGAGCCATCTCTGCGGGCACGCGAGCCGTTGTCCTAGGTCACCTCCACTGCACATACGCCTGCCGGCCAGCTGATTTTTGGCTGGCCCTGCCCACACTGCCCCTCCCCTCCCAGGAGTCTGCACGCAGCCTGTTTCGGATGCCAGGTAAGTACAGGGCTCACGTGGAGGGTCTGGGAGGGTTAGGGTTAGGCTTCAGGGAGGCCTGCTAGGCCCAAAATGGGGCACAGGGGAATCATGCGTGCATGCGTGGGGGCGGGGCAGCGCAGGGGGTCATGTGCACATGCGCAGGGGACGGGGCAGCATGGGGGCGGGTTGCGCATGCATGCATGGGGGGCAGGACGCATTGCATTATGGGTGTGGGCACACACATGCACGCTATCGCGCATGCGCGTGCGTGTGCACTTTTGGCACCCGAGGAGAAAAAGGTTAGCCATCACTGCCCTATATGCACCTCCTGCTGGTCATCCAGGATCTCACATCTTAGATTCAAAGATCCTACCTAACAGTTCTGCTACCAAAAGAAGCCACTGATTGTAACAAGCCTGTAGGTAGGAGAAGGAACGGCAGAACCTGCAAGCGCGGAAAAGAGGGATCGGCCTAAAATCCCCACATAGCCACAAGCTAACTAAGTCCAGTCCACCATTTACCCTTATCTAACTCTAACCAGATGTTGACCATTAGTTGAGAAGATTCCTATGCATTGGCTTTTAGCAATAAATCAGCTTAATTGAACCTTCATGCATGGACCTGGTCTTTCCCAAATGACAAAACCTGGGATAAGTTTGATAAAATGTACCAAATGTTACCACTGCGATATATGTTTTGCAGACACCTGTTTAATTATGAAGCCTTCATAATTCATAAAGGTTGTGTGTGTGTGTGTGTGTGAGAGAGAGAGAGAGAGAGAGCGAGAGAGAGACAGACAGACAGACAGACAGAGAGACAGAGAAAGAGAGAGAGAGAGAGAGAGAGAGAGGGAGGGAGGGAGCAAGGGAGGGAGAGCTGCTATAGGAAGCAGTCTTTAAAAGGTCAGCTGTTTATTATTTAACAAGTTTGCAGACACATGGGGTGAAATGTCTGCAGAAAACCTAATTAGTACCTTGGTGTTAATCCCCCAATACCCAATGAATTCAACTACAAAGTAAGTTTAGCAGGGGATGTCTGTGCTTAACTGCCTCAACCTTCAAAATATGTTGGGGTCATTTTGATTATTGTAATCAGTAGAAGAGGATATTGGAGGACACTGCCACTTGTAACAAGCTAGTGCTTGAGCATAAAGGAAAATATTTTCTCTTACTTTACTCCCAGACACACTCTCCATTTTTAGGAAAGGACTTCAGACTTTTTAAAATGCTTGTAATCATTTTTATTTGCATTCTCTGTTATTGCTCTTGTTTCAATGTTATGTTGTCTACAGTGATAGTCTCCAACCTTTCTGGCTAGGTGAACTGGCAGAGGCGGCTGAGGCGACGGGGGGGGGGGGGGGGGGGGGGGGGGTTTCGTGTGTGTGCAAACCGCTTTCACAACTTCCATGGCCCGGTTAGGAACGGGATGCAGCCTGGTACCAGATTGCGGACTGAAGATGGGGACCCCTTGTCTACAGCATGTTGATGTAGGTTTCAGGATTTGGGTTTGACCAATCTAGAGAAAAGAAGGGGTAGGGGTGACATGATAGCAGTATTCGAGTATTTGAGAGGCTGCCACAAAGAAGAGGGGGTCAACTTATTTTCCAAAGCACCAGAAGACAAAACAAGAAACAACGGATGGAAACTAATCAAGGAGAGAAGCAACCTGGAATTAAGGAGAAACTTCCCAACAGTGAGGGCAATTAACCAGTGGAACAGCTTTCCTCCAGAAGTTGTAGGTGCTTCATCACTGGAGGTTTTTAAGAAAAGTCTGGACAGCCACCTGTCTGAAATGGTATAGGGTCTCCTGCTTGAGCAGGGGGTTGGACTAGAAGAGGTCCCTTCCAGCTCTATTCTGATTGATTGACTGATTGATTGATTGATGTATTTTTGACATACTGTATTACATGATGCCTTTGTGAATTTTTACTTCAAAGAAGACCATTTGGAAATACTAAATATTAAAAGTGAATATTTGTAGCTCAGGGTTGAAATGAGGGGTCCTTGGTGCTCTCTGAGCTTGCTTGTTTTCTTGCAGACGTTTCATTACCCTAACTAGGTAACATCATCAGTGCTAATTACACTTACTAGCTTACCTTACTAGCGCTGATGATGTTACCTAGTTAGGGTAATGAAACGTCTGCAAGAAAACAAGCAAGCTCAGAGAGCACCAAGGACCCCTCATATTAAACATTATAAACACATAAATAAAAATAGATAAAGGGGGAAGATGGATCATTTATACAGGTCATCAATTTAGCGCTTATTGCCAGAGCAACTGGATCCGTGGAGCTCGAATTTGAACAACCCTGGATCTATTGCAAAACATGTCAACTTATGAAAAGTGCAAAATGTGTTGCACATTCCCTGCTACTTCTCCTGTAGAAATGTCAAAGTCATGGTAAAAGAGGCAGATAAAAATATTTTGTAAAGGTTGAGAAGGGTTTTTCTCAATCACAGTCATTTCACTGAACATTTGGTTCAACGTGACCCTGTGAGATGCTGTTCAAA
The DNA here is from genome assembly GCA_003457575.1 of Thermophis baileyi. Classification (NCBI taxonomy): domain Eukaryota; kingdom Metazoa; phylum Chordata; class Lepidosauria; order Squamata; family Dipsadidae; genus Thermophis; species Thermophis baileyi. The sequence continues at coordinate 149,124 of QLTV01003516.1, forward strand.
GCCAAGTTTGGCAGGTAGCAAAGCACTCACAACTCATGGTGCATCTTTTTCTCTTTCTTTGCCACACTGACATGAGAAAGCCTTGGGGCTGACATTTTAGCGAACAAATTGATGGTCCAATGGCGGGGGGGGCAGAGAAACAGTTATTTAAGGGGTAGTTATCTGTCTGTAGTAGGCCTAATATATATGCCCCATTCAGAGAAGTAAGAGCCACTATTCTACAATTCTTCAAACAGAATGCCACAAAGATAGGGGAGCCATTTGAATAATTGAAAGATCTGATGTTGCTAGAGGATGATCAACGACCTGAGATTGGACAAAGCCAACAGAATCAATTACTTTTTTTTTTCAAGCTGCAAGACATACTATTGTGATATAAATGAGTAGTTTATCTCTCTGCTCCCTAGGAGGGAAATTATTTTATAATCTCATACGCTATTTCTTCCTATAATTTCCCATTCCCACCCTGGTGAAAGAGAAAAGCGTTTAGTAAAAAAAAAAAATGTAAAACTGCGTGTTAGAAACTCCCTAGAAATGGCTGCCGACTAAATGTCATATTATCCACAATAACGGAACTCAAAATAGAATAAAAACCTCCCTAGACTTTTATCGGTATCTGGCAATAGAGTTTTACAGATTGAAGCCCTGGGTTTTCAGCAATCCTTGGAATTCCTCCAGATAGGCAGCCAAATTATGTTTCATGTGATTTTTTTTTTTTTAAAAGCAAGATTATTAAGCTCACGAGGAGCAATCCCAACAATTTTATCTAATTAAAATGTAAGCTTATTTTTAATCAAACATAGTTTTTAGTCCCGATTCTGCTCTGGGATCCATCCTGTTTTGGACTGTGGTCTTCAAAATCCCACTCATAAATTAAGGTTGGTACAAAGTTCCACATGCCTATGCTAAATTGTGACTTGCCTTAACAAATTAAAAGGTTATTTCTCCCTTTGGGCTACTGTATGTTGTGCGTGTGGTTTATGACCATTTTTGCAAGTTGTACAGATGGCACCCTGGTTAGAAAGGCCAGTTCATATAGACTGCTGAGCATTTTTGCATATCAGAGGAGAGAGATACATGTCTTGCTACAGATCAAGACTTGGAGAAATATTGGAATCCCTGACCAGTTTTGCAAGCTGCCAAATATATTAAGCAGTTCATCTTTCTAATTCATTCTAGAAACAAAAGGAGATTTGGGGGATTGAATAGTCATAAGTATGAGGACTGGTTGTAAGTTACTTTTTTCAGTGCCATTGTAACTTCAATTTATCACTAAACAAATGGCTGCAAATTGAGGAGTACCGAGAGAGAGGGAGGGAGGAGGAGAGAATAACAATTTCAATAAATATTTTACTATTTTATTTTATTATAATTATCCATACATAATCTACATCTATAATCAATGTGTTCATTAGTTGCAAGTAACAACAGGTCTTCAATCTACTAAGTAATTTGGGCCACAAATTTGTCTTTCCGGTGATTGATGGATGGATTATGTACCATCAAGTCATTTTCAATGTATAGTAACCACATCAAAAGATTTTCTCCAAGATTTGGACTAGTGCTTTAGAAATAAGGAATGTAGAATCCATTTCCATCGTCTATCCGTCAGTTTGTATCTAATAAGTACACAATTTGGAAAAGTACAGGCATCAGAAAATATTAAATTTTGTCTCACTGTCAAATTAAACTTTTGCTAAATCTTTGTTCACTCATTCACCATGATCAATACATCTAACTTGCAAAAGGATTGCAATTGCAATTCAATAATAACATTAACAAAACCCTTGCTGGTTTAAAATTAGAGTGAAAGATCTTTCATAAGAGTTCAAGTTTCCCCAAACTCGGAAATTGGAAACCGAGGGCAAGTCCTTCACAGATGTGCTCTATGATCAGTAATAAGATTTTGTCATGCAACCTGGGATGTGTGCTTCTCTACTGTCAATACAGAAGCACAGTGATATGGTCATTTTGCCCTCCCCATTAGGATTTGGGATGCTGTGTGTTGGGGCATGATATCTTTACTGATCATTGGACACATCTTCCAAAGCACCCACCCTAGCTTTTAATTTCTTGGCTTTGTGAAGCTTGAGTCAAGTTTGAACTATGACCTTAAAATGGCTGAAGGTTTGAGCATTCCATTTCCTGCAAAAATGGAAGTTCATCAGCATTGTTTTGCCAATCTATCCTCTCCTGATTGTATGTGAGATTCTTCTCTAGCAGATGGATTCGTGCGTTGATTCTAATTTCGGTTCACGGTGCACAATTCACTTTTGGGAGTGGGTTGGTGTTTTTTTTGTTTTGTTGTTGTTGTTGTTTTGTAATCAACAACATCAGGTAATAGTATATTATTGTGTTTATTGAGGATTACTAATAACCAGAATCTAGGGAGTTAGATTTTGAAATGCAGACTGGATTACATAACAGGTTAAATCATAATGTGCTTTGATGTAGTTTAATTTACCTTTCTTGTGTAAACCCAGCAAACTGTGATTAATTCCCTAAATTATAGACACAGTTCAGCATTGTGTGAACATAGTCAAATGGAAGGCTAATTAATTTGAATTAAAGCAAGTATGAAGTTAAATTTCTTTCAAATTGACTCCACTTGATTTTATGTCATATCCATGCAGTTTTCTTGGCAACCAACATAGAAATGGTTTGTTCCTGCTGCTTTCTGGATTTTTTAAAACTTCCCAATCTAGCCTGTAATCTTGGGATTTCCTTGTGGTCTCCCTTCCAAGTACTAACTAGGTCTGACCGTTATTGGCTTACAAGCCTAGAGAAGATTAGACGGTTGCTGCTGCTTTTGAGACCAACCACAGGCCTTCTACACTCCACAGAGGACACTAGCAGCTACTTGTAACAATGGTCCATTAGTCCTTCAGCTGGCAGAAAAGTATGCCAGTAGAAAAAACTTGCTGCCTCAACTGCCAAGTCTTTTTTTTTTTTTAAAAACCAAAAGTCTTTTATTAAAAGTCTTATCCAAATTCCATTAACAAAAAGGATATATATAAAAGAGGGCCCAAAAATTCAGAAAGGGTGGGCGGGAGATATTATTTATGGGATTAGTTTTTGACCAAATCTGGGCTGAAAACTTTTGTTTTTAAAACTAGGGGCTAAAAACCACCCATATCATTGGCTGGGAAAGGGGGGTTAACTGCCAAGTCTTATTGCCTCAGTAATGAGGTGTCAGCCCCTCAAGGGAGAACTGACTAGGAAACCAAAATTATGCCTGTCCGAAAGGCGTTTTTTTTTTCCAATAGGCAACTGGACTTTCTGGTTTTTCTTTGAAGACCTTTTCGCTTCTCATCCAAAAAGCATCTTCAGCTCTGAGCTGAAGTGGTGAAGAAGCTTCTTGGATGAGAAGTGAAAGGTCTTCAAACAAAAACCAGAAAGTCCAGTTGCCTCTTGAAAAAACACCTTTGGGACAACCATGACCTGGATGACTGAGAATCTCCATAGATAAAATTATGCCTGCAAATACATAGCAGAATATATGATAAAGTAGGTGAAACCCTCTCCCAACCTATGATCCAGAGTGAAGATTTGGGTCACCAACACCTGTTAGCCAGCCCTCCAAAACTGCTGACTGATAGGTCCTGGAAGTTGGTATGGTTAAGCAGAAGAGATCCCATGATCTCACCATGCAGCCCCGCTTAGCACCTGCCAGCTTTATTTGTTTTTTAAATCACTTTTAAATATGGGTGAAGTGATTGTTCAAAAGAGTGTTAGACCATGTTCTGCTTTATTTTAAACGTGGAACTTTATGTTCTTTCAGAACAATGTTTTTCAGTAGCCTGAAAAACAGGAGCTAAGAGAGTTAGGAGGTGTAAGTCCCTTGGGAGTTGGGCGGCATACAAATTTAATAAATAAATTTAATAAATAATAATAAGTCAGAAGGAGCTTCTTAATACACTCAGTGATTCTATCCACCACCAAGAACTGCTGTTAGTGAAAACTATTTTGAAAGAGCATTGAACTTATGTTTAAAAGTTAAAACTCGAAAATAGCTGATAGGTCCTAGGGGGTGGCAAGTAGCGAAGCAGGATCTGTCCTGTTTTCTATAATAAATCACCCCCAGGCAAAAGCTGGGTCTCTTGCCAGAACTGGGAAGGATGAAGCAGAATCTCTCTTGTTTTATCTTTGCTTCCACACGAATCGGCTGTGAGTGTTGCTGAAAATACTAGATTGTCCCTCTGCAAAAGCAGAATAGAGAAAATATCAAAATACAGAAAACAGAGTGCAGGAACCGGAGAGAAAGGGACATGCTTTCAACAGGCTAAAATGGATGCTGGGCAGATCCTAGCCACTGCCCCAGTGCCACAATATAAAAAAGATGTCGAGACTCTAGAAAGATTGCAGAGAAGAGCAACAAAGATGAAGGCTAAAACATATGAAGAATGGTTGCAGGGATTGGGTATGTATATAACAAAGAGAAGGACTAGGGGTGACATTATAACAGTGTTCCAATATCTAAGGAACACTGCTATCATGAAGAAAAGGGGGGGTGTCGACCTATTCTCCAAAGCCAGAGCTTGCTGGCTGAGGAATTCTGGGAGTTGAAGTCCACAAGTCTTAAAGTTGCCAAGGTTGGAGACCCCTGCTCCAAAGCACCTGAAGGCAGAACAAGAAACAATGGATGGAAACTAATCAAGGAGAGATCCAACCTAGAACTAAGGAGAAATTTCTTGACAATTAGAACAATTAATCAATGGAATGACTTGCCTCCAGAAGTTGTGGGTGTTCCAACACTGGAAGTTTTTAAAGAAAAGATTGGACAATCATTTGTCTGAAATGGTATAGGGTTTCCTGCTTGAGCAGGGGTTGGACTAGAAGGCCTCCAGGATCCCTTCCAACTCTTTTATTCTGTTCTGTTATTCTGTTATTTTGAAACTGAAACAGATAAGACTGATTTTTAAACTACCTAAATTATGGGCAGGTAATGAGGCAAAACCAACATTGGGAAGACGGGGCAGAACACATTGGGGCATGTTCATATTGTCATTAGGAATACATGAGGATGAAGCCAGGGTATGAAAGTGCTTACCTCAAATATCAATAAAAACATTACACTAACTCCTCTTTTGGACTTTCAAAGCAAATTCTATCGAAACTATGCTTCTGTTCACATCTGAAGTAGGATGGGGGTTTTGGTTTTTTGCGTTCAAGTCAGTGTTGACCTCTGGCAAGTTCCTGCATTTTTCTTGGAGAGATTTTGGAAGTGGTTTGCCATTGCCTCCTTCCTAGGGCTCAGATAAAGGGACTGGTTCAAAGTCACCTAAATTCATTCCTAAATTGGGACTAGAACTCACAGTCTCTCAGTTTCTAGCCTGATGCCTTAACCACCACTTCAAACAGGCTCTGTCTGAAGTAAGTCGTATGTCTCACTTATTGAAATAGGCGTTTTACCTGCCAGCAGTAGTATTTATGTCCTCCAAAATCTCTGTGCTGTAGCATAACTGTAGCTGGTATGTAGCTGCATACTTACCAATTGTTAAGACATTTCTCAAGGTAATCTAGGTTTTTCACAGTGTAATCTTGCAGTAAAATTCTACTCTGGAATGACCATTGCTGAGAATTCTAAAAGCTGGAGTCCAAACATCTGAAACATGTTCAGATTGAAGATGGCTGACCTTGGAGTTGGAAGACCCAGATTGATGTCCAGCTTTAGCCATGGACGTTCACTTGATGACTTTGAGCCGGTCACTATTTGCCAGCTCAAGTACTATTCAGGGTTTTGTGTGTGTGTGAAGAATTACAAAATGGAGTTTTATTTATGCCACTTTGTTCCTAGAGAAGAACAGGTTTTTAAATCTAATGTCAACATGAAGTGATGGAGAAAGAAAACAATAACTTTTAGATTTTGTTCTGATCCTCCACAAAATAGTTAAGCTAGAATAAAATATACCATGGGAACAAAATTTACAAAATGAAGAATTAGTCCTCCTAGGGTCAAGAAAATTGTGATGGGTAGCTTCTGGATACTGTCATCCAATCCAAGCTCTGGAAAAAAAATCCTGTTTTAAATTACCTTTTTCTCCCCTTCGGTGTCTGGCTGCATTTTCAGGTCGTATTTCAAAATCATTTCTCATCACTCTAGGGGATGACAGCTGCTATCTTTGGGCTCCTCTGAGAACCTGCAAATCATTTTTGTCTAGACTAAAGAGATGTTCTCCTAAAGACTTTTAATAAGCTTTCAGGGTCCTTAATCATAGTTTCACTGGGAAAAATGCTGTAGGTATTATTCCCACTGCAGATCAAAGGGCTTAATTCAAGAAGTTACCCAGGTTGAAGAATCCTGAAATATACTCTACCGAATAGGGTGTGGACTCCTATTTGCTCATTTGTTGTTGTTTTTTAGTGAGCTTTGTATGCCACTCCAGTTCAGGAGGCTCTGGACAGTTTATACAACCAAAATTAGGATTGAAAACAATAGGAAACACACACACACACACACACACACACACACAGACACAAGCTAATCATGAACAATCCAGCATGCTTACACTTCAGGATAGCACAATCTACCGTATCTTCCCAAATGCCTTCCAGAAATCACATGGTTTAAGCTTTGAAAGCTGAATTAAAAGTGGGCAGACTGAAGATCAGGTAGCCTGAATGCCACTAATTTTTGAAGCTCTTTTACTCCAGTCTCCAGATTTACAAAATATTACACCGGGGAATCATGTCCCCCATATCAATTTAATTCTAACACACTCTGTCTGGATATAGTTGGAGCTGTCTTGGGGGGAATAAGAGCTCAGGTGCAAAGGTTTTGGCAACTAAAGACAGTCAGGAGAAAAGGGGGGAGGGGAGAAATCACATGGTCACCCTTTTTTCCAATTACTATTAGAAAAGTAAACCTCAACTTCATGAGTAGCTCAATAGAAGAGGAAGAGAATACCCATCAATGAACATCAAGAAAGCTGTCAGGGTTTCTTTCAGGCCCAAGGAACCATGACACATGGAGCTACTTCTGAGTAGTTTCTTTATTGTTATTCGCCTACAGACAGTGTCTTTCCCAACTAAAGCAATTATCTGCATAACTACAGATGTACTCTCTGAATTGCTAGGGAGAGTCCATCTTTGTCCTCTTCCTGCCCACCAGACATTCCAAGCTCCCTCTGGAAAAAAGCCCCTCCCTTCTGTGACTCCAGACTGCTTTCCACCAGTTTCAGAGTTCGGCTTCCACTGAAGAGTGGGGTCTCCCTTTGTCCCATTTCCAGGCAATTCAGCTTATTAGAGAAGGAAGAGCAGGTGGTACTAATGTGTATTATTATTATTACTTTGAATTTATTACAGCTGTCTACTCCAGAATTCCAGAAGACTCTTCTGCCATTTTGCCTTTGTTAAATGCACACATATAACACATGCACATACTATTGTATATGATATTTTTACAAAATTCCCCCCACTCATTGAGTCAACGTGTAACATAAGTTCATCTTGGAGTGATTTGGGACCAAAATGTTATTAGAGCTGCATCCTGTAGAGTTAAGGGGACAAACTTTGGGATTGCTTTTTATAAGTTCCTAGACATACATTATTCTAAGTACTGGTTTTTAATTATTTTTCAATTATTTTTCATATCCAGGCTTTAAAGGCAGCTTTATTTGGAATGGCTTACATCCTGCGACAATACCTCTCACCATCAAACAAGAACATCTGCCTATCCCAAGGAAGGACTCAATAGGTGGACAAAAATGCCAAATCCAGCCTAAACAGCTGGCTGACTATGCAACCAGCTGTTAATAATAATTAGTACTTTGCACATGCCACTGTATGTTGCAAAACAGCTCTGTCAAAGAATTTCCACAGTCTTTTTAGATAACACAGTAGTCAGGAACAAGGTGGGTTGTATTGGTCACATAAACTCATCTCTAATATATTTGAGCCATATTGGAAACATCTTGGGAATTCTGCAGCTTAACTGTAGTACGGATGAAAGAGTCAATCTCTGCCTGGTCCATGTCAGTTTTCTGCCTATTATATTGTAATTCCAATTTCTCCATCATTGTGTGAATTTTAATTCAAATGAGCAGATTTTTATACTTCACTCATATATACATTCCCTAATAAGTACATTTTCTATGCAACTTTTCCTAATATAGCCATTTTGGTATGCAAAGTTGGGAATCTATGCATTTTTAATGCATTTTTAAAGCCAGAAACTGCACGGCGAAGCTTACAGAAATGTACAAGTGGAAGGATAAGAGTGTTCCAATCTGCATATTAGACCAGAAAGTGCACATTTAGCTGATTCCCTTAAAAATGTAGACCAAGAGAAGTCTTTTTCTTCCCGTGTCCTAGTTTGCATTTTGGTGTTCTAAAAAATGTAACATTTATTTGAATTACTATTAACTTTGTTTTAAGGGAGAAGCTATACATTAGATTGTTGAATTATACAGTCCATGAGATTTTAATACAGTAATGCTGTTTTTAGTTTGTAAAGTGCTTCAGGAGTGTTCTTCCAAAAACTCAAGGCATCCTACAAAGTTCCTCCCAATTTTGTCCTCATAACATCTTGCAAAGTAAGCTATCGTGTCTGAAACTCCACCTCTTCTTATGTCAAGATGGCGTGCGCAATGCGTATGAAAAAAGATGAGACTTGGATCTCATGGTTAAGATCATCCATCTTTGTCAGCACCTCCTTCTTTAGATCCTGTAAACTATATTTTGACTTATCTAACGTTAGTTCAAGATGTTTCACATTAGAGAACAAATTTCAACCGAGGCCTACCTCATCTAGGATAGCAGTTAGCAGTTAGACTTATATACCGCTTCATAGTGCTTTACAGCCCTCTCTAAGCAGTTTACAGAGTTAGCATATTGCCCCCAACAATCTGGGTCCTCATTTTACACACCTCAGAAGGATGGAAGGCTGAGTCAACCTTGAGCCGGTGAGATTTGAACCGCCGAACTGCAGCTAGCAGTCAGCTGAAGTAGCCTGCAGTGCTGCACTCTAACCACTGCGCCACCTCGGCCCTGTGCAATCCATTTTGGTATGTCAATCTGTATGACACACTTACAATGAACTCTGTCACATTACAACTCATTGGCAACGCAGATTGTCCCCACCAGAAATACAATCCACACTGTTTTTCCTCCCAGGAGATCTTCCATAGAATAGATTCAAAGCTGTTCTTCAAATCTGCCCGGAAAACAGAGGACATGATTGTGGGAACTCATTCGTCCAGCCAGGAGACAAAGATTGGCAGCCACATGCAAGAACATAAGTTTTGACGGAGTGACACAAAGTACAAAAAGGTGGAGCTTCTCCAAGGAACAGCTTATGATCCTCTCAGACATATCACAGCTGTTTTGCTGCTACCACTTCGCTCAGACCCCTGAGGGAGACACTAATTTTAAATGCCAACTTTTCACCAAGTACGATAGAGCTCAGTTTGACATCAGTAACTATCCCTTGATCTGGACTTAGATCTCCTGAACAGCACCATTTTCATTTCCCTCCTGTGCATGATGCTTCTCATATATTTGCAGCCCTTTTCAATTCAATCTAGACAAGCTAATCTCAGCCCATCATGTCACCATAATGGGTCAGAGTGTGCAGATCTGGAGGCCTTGACAAGCTGCTTCTGTGAAATAAGGCTGCTGGTGTCATAATGACATTTCGGTTTGGTTGAGGTTTCATGTATTACCACGATAGGAGCATGGTGACAAGTGCAGCACTTCCCAACCTGCTCCAAGAGTCTGGCTCAGAATTTAATAGCAATAGCAATAGCACTTAGACTTATATACCGCTTCACAGTGCTTTACAGCCCTCTCTAAGCGGTTTACAGAGTCAGCATAATGCCCCCAACAATCTGGATCCTCATTTTACCGACCATTTTACCAATGGAAGGCTGAGTCAACCTTGAGTCTGGTGAGATTCAAACTGCCAAATTGCAGTCAGCCAGCAGTCAGCAGAAGTAGCCTGCAGTACTGCATTCTAACCACTGCGCCACCGCGGCTCATTAATCAACTCCAGGTGCTCTATGGGTGTGTGAGTTTGTGTTTGTGTGTTTTATGCTTGCCTTTAAAAAAAAAATCTCTGTGAACCAGTCTGAAAGTTGGCTGGTGGAAGGAGCTGGTTGACAAGTTCCAATGTAACTTTGCCATTCATGCTGAAGTCTTTACTATCTCCCTCCCACAGCAATCCACCCTACCATACTCTCATTCTGTGCCTGGGAAACTTGAAATAAAATGTCAGCCAGTACAGCTCATGAATCTGTTATCAGTTCAGTGAGAGGTTTAAGTGCTTTGAAAATAGAACACCAGTCTGGAATTCAAGGATGTACTTCCCAACCTCCTCTGCCCATCGATCCGTCTGTCTGTCTAGCTTTGTGAAGCTTGAAAGGAAAGCTGAAACTAATATTGCTCTTTTGGTTTTTGCATCTGCAAAACCCTCTTAAGCCTCTTCAGGGTCATATCTAAGCCTCCTTGGGAGCTTGTTATTGATTCTGTCTTTGGTCTTATTTAACTAGATTTTGTCTAGAAATGAGTTGCAACTTCATCTGCTTCGGGCTATTACTATCCTCATATTAGTATACATATGCTGTTTTTCCTTCGAACAGCCTGACAGAATACAATACCAATTTCAAGTTCAGGAAGATAATGGGACTGAACATATTTAACCTTACCAGCAGAGCTATCTTGCCTTCCTCTAGAATATTTTCCCATCTATGAAAGTCAAGGTGCCTTCCCACAATTATAAAGCAGAAAAACAAGGTGTGAATTATCATCAGGTTCATCAAGTTGGTTGGTTTGCTTGTGTTGTCATTGAAAAGTTGCTTCATTTATGATCACTTTATTCATATGATTTCTCATTTATTATTATCTCTCCCCAGAGAACCTCTATGTATGACAGCAGGGATGAATAAGCAGTCATAGTCGTGAAGTATTAGTACTCTTTACAGAAAGACCACACGTGGAAAACTGCATTCAGTTTTGGTCACCCCAATATAAAAAAGATGTTGAGCCACTGGAAAGAGTACGGAAAAGAGCAACAAGGATGATTAGGAAGCTGGTGGCTAAAACATATGAAAAACAGTTGCTGGAATTGGGTATGGCTAGTCTAGAGAAAAGATAGACTAAGGGTGACATGAAAGCGGTGTTCCAATATTTGAGGAGCTGCCACAAAGAAGGGGGAGTCAACCTATTCTCCAAAGCATCTGAAGGCAGGACAAGAAGCAATGGATGGAAACTAATCAAGGAGAGAAGCAACCTAGAACTGAGGAGAAATTTCCTGACAGTGAGAACAATTAATCTGTAGAATGGCTTGCTTTCAGAAGTTGTGGATGCACAATCACTGAGGCTTTTAAGGAGAGACTGGAGAGCCACTTTTCTGAAATGATATAGAATCTCCTGCTCGAGCAGAGGGTTAGACTAGAATACCTCCAAGGTCTCTTCCAACTCTGTTATTCTATGTTCATTGGTGGGCAATGAACATGGTTGAAATGTTGAACATGTGGTCATTCTCACAAAATGGCTACCATGGAGTCTTGCATGGACCCCTGACTGCCAGAAAACAAGCTATTTGGGATGTTTCTTATCTTCCTCCTTTAGTTTTTAGACAAAACAACTTATATTTTTTTCCCTAGATTATATTAGATTCTTCAGTGGGAAACTGAGAGTTTGGGTTGAGTTCCTGACAAACATCCTTTAACCATATGCATAAGCAAACACTGAGGGAACCAGCTGAAATTTCCTTGGTTTGTCTAGAGAATAACATCACACAATTTAATTTTAAAAATACACATGAAGTTGAGCTCAGCCCTGTTGTATTTGATTAATATGAGCTGACTTTTCCATTATAGTAATATACCACATGCTTGAACTATTAAATTATTGGGGCTTTGTGTGTCTTAAAAACAGACAGGTGAAGCCTTTGGCCATGTTTATGTTTTCCATTTATTTATTTGGTGCTACCAAAACCAGATAAATCATTATTATCATGATCATCAATCATCATTATATCACTGTTGTTGTCATCATCCATTCCTTATCTGGGACACTTCCACACTGCAACCTTGAACTGCTTGATTGCTGAGCATAAACCATTTTGAAATGAAGTCGTCTTAAGAAATCCCTCTCTGGATTTCAGTCCTTTCTTCACCTTGGTGATGGCCTGGTCTAGATCAGGTGTGTCCAACCTGTGACCCATGGGCCCTGGATAACTTTTAATACAGCCCCACAAAATCATAAATGTTTAACATTATTTATACATATTTATACATCAACTATATTTTATGTGAAGTCCAAGACAATTCCTCTTCACTCAATGAAGTTCAATCAAGCCAAAAGGTTGGACATGACTGGCCTAGATCATATTTATGGCAGCTCTCAAATTCCCTTGTTGCAAAACCTCTCCTACTTCTTCTAGGAAAGCAAGAACCAATTGATTTCTCTTCCATGGTCAGGTCTTTGAAGATGCAGTTTCTATTGATATGAGCTTTCTCCTTAGGTTGCCCCTTGTATTTGACAACTTCCTGGCTAAGGTGCAAATCAGGGGTGGGTTCCTCCCGGTTCGGACCGGTTCTCCCAAACTGGTAGCGGCCCGCTGGTGATGTCACGATGATGTCACCGAACCGGATCAGTCGATCCCAGTCCGTGGGGGCAGCCATCTTTTTTTATTTTTATTTTTGAATTTTTTTTAAATTTAATTTCTCCTGAGCATGCGCAGAAGCCGACTTCCGGCACTGTGCATGCTGTCGCCATCTTTTTTTCGGCTTTTTTTTTTTAGATTTTTGGTTACTGCACATGCGCATGCGCACCCGCGCGAAGCACGCCCACGCAGCGCGGGAGGGAGCGAACTGGCAGTGAGGTAAGTTGGAACCTACCCCTGGTGCAAATACTAGGGTTCCAGTAAAAAGAGGACACAGAAATATCATTTCATCATTTTGGAGCTGCAAAGAGGAAGTGACAGAATTCTTGTCCAATATTACCTGAGAAGAAGGAAGAAGCGGAGCGGTTTACCTTCCACTATTTCATCAGTGAGCTTTGAGAGGAAAACAAGGGGGAAAATACACCATTCTTACTGTCATTTGAGCTAGAAGAAGAAACTAACCTAGTGAGCTCTTAATTTTACTTGATTTTTTTAGAGGAAAAAAATCTCACTTGTTTTATCATTGCAGAAGTAAACTTGTAAAACAAGCAGTCCAACAATCTAGGGCAAATTGGCCACTGAGAGTACTGACCAGAAATCAGTGGGGCAGCCCCAGTCAGAAAATGCTATGCTTCATCGTGCATTGTAAGAAAAGATGGGCAGGTAGAGGATGTCTTGTGTTCTTAACTTTGAGAAAGGCTGCCTTGTGCTGGAGCAGCCTGAAATCTTGCAAAGAAGTTCCTGGTGCCCAGTGGTCTGTTGATAGCTGAAAGAAGCCAGTTTTGAGAATTAATTAATTTACTTTATGTATCATCATATTTCTATAGCTACCCATCTCAAAGAATGTGACTCTGGGTGGTGGGCAATGAAAAAAAGTAGCAATAAAGCAATAATATAAAAAGCAGTTAACAAGTAAAAATTAAAATTATGATTAAAAGGCAAGAGGAGGGCAACAGATATGAACAGCAATGGAGCCGCCTCAGTAGCTCCCCATTCCCTTGTGACTCCCAAGCCTGATGACTTAACCAGGTTTTGAATGACTTACACAAAATGAACAGGGATAAAGCCAACCTCACCTGGGGTGGGTGATGTTCTATAAAGTGGACACTGTAGCAGAAAATGTCCGTCTCTTGAATCCCAGCGGATGTAGCTCTTCAGCATTCAGGATTCATACCAGACTTCTTCTGTAGGATCTGATCAGGTGGAGAGATGTAATCGGGAAGAAGCGGTCTCTGAAATAACCCAGCCCCCATGCTATGAATAGTTTGCTATGAAGGGCAGATCAGAAGTCTCTAATGCCATCGCCTGTAAATCAGCTTCTTCAGTTCAGCATCCTTTAGGTGTGGAGAAAATGATCAGAAATTAAAAGGATCACCCAACTATCTTTCTGCATGAATCTTACCCTTGGTTTATTGTCTTTATGTCATCATGCATATAAATTGATGCAATTTCCACAGCTAACTGCTCGGTTTGTTACTGCAAAACATTGGTAAACTAAAGAGCATTGGTGGTGTTTAAAAGTGTGGAAAATTGTTTAGGCTGTAAAATTATCACAGCAAAGAGTTTTGGAAAATTATTCAAGCAAAGATACCGTGATTTGTATCTACTTATTTTTGGCTATAGAAGCCATGGTTTTTTTTCTCTCTCTAAAAGACTATGTTTCTCTATACAATGAGGCCTTGGGTAGAAATACTGAAGATGATGTATTTCTGCTTAAAATGACTTATAAGTTTATTTGTGTGTGTCAATAGAATAGAATAGAATAGAATAGAATAGAATAGAATAGAATAGAATAGAATAGAATAGAATAGAATAGAATAGAATAGAATAGAATAGAAAAATAAGCTATCAAATCATATTAGGAACCAGCCAATGTAAATCGTAAGGATAGAAGCAACAAGTTACAGTCATACAGTCATAAGTGGGAGGCGAAGGGTGATAGGAATGATGAGAAGACTAATAGTAATAGGTATGAAGCCTTAGTGAATAGTTTGACTGTGGTGAGGGAATTATTTTTTTAGCAGAGTGATGGCGTTCGGTAAAAAACTGTTCTTTTGTCTAGTTGTTCTGGTGTGCAGTGCTCTATAGCGTCGTTTTGAGGGTAGGAGTTGAAACAGTTTGTGTCCAGGATGTGAGCGGTCTGTAAATATTTTCACAGCCCTCTTTTTGACTCGTGCAGTATACAGGTCTGCATTATACAGTATACAGTATACAGTATACTTGGGTAGAAATACTGAAGATGATGTATTTCTGCTTAAAATGACTTATAAGTTTATTTGTGTGTGTCTGTATACACATACATACCCACAAAAGTAAGTACATATCCTAGCATGTAACAAAGTAAATAGCTTTGAATTATTATTTTGTACAAATATGGAGCCGTAGGTTGTTTGTTTGTCATGCAGGAAAATTCAATGGAGAAAGCAATGATGTTTGGAAGAGTTAGTGGTAAAAGGAAACCAGGCTGCCAAAGAACATGGTGGCTGAACGACTTCAAAGCTGATATCAGCCACAGTATAGAACAACTCAAAGAAGTAGTGCACAAGATCGGAAGATCTTGTTGAACTAAGTTAAGATTGCTGTGTATAAAAGCATACCTTTGCCCACTTCATTCTCTAGATGGGAGACTTGGATGTGCCAGAAGAAACATATTAGTTGAATACAATGGGAATGGGTACCTAAGAAATGCATACAGTAAAACTAGATGAGATGGGACCAAGAGCGAATGGATCTTGAATGAATAAGTATTGAAAACAACAGTGAATGATCAGTACAAAAGAAATATACCAAAGTGGTTTGACTGATGTAGACAGCATGAATGAAGATCAAAGTATAATAAATAAATAAATCAGAACCAAACAAGAATGAATAGGTGGGTGGAAAAGAAGATTGAGAAAATTGTACTTGGATGGACTTGATGAGATACTCAAAGAGAAAGATGAGTAATTTAAAGAACAAAAGGGGAAGGAAGGAAGGAAGGAAGGAAGGAAGGAAGGAAGGAAGGAAGGAAGGAAGGAAGGAAGTGTCCATTTTGGCCTCTGTCTCTGCCCTTTCCTTTCAGCCATATCCACCATTACATTATGAACTAGGCTGAAGCACATTTTTCTGGCAGCAGTGCAGACTTGGCAATAAGAAGGCTTAAAATCTGCATGCATTGAGATATTTCACAGAGTAACAAGACAATAAACAACACCAGATTGTTTTTACATACTTTTGTCCTGATGGTTTACAAGGCAAGTATTTTAAGTACAGATGTGTAGAAATGGAGATAGTGGAAAGGTAAGGAGGATAACAAGTATAATTAGCTGGAAGGGAGAATAAAATAAAGGATAGGAGAAAAAAATGTAAAGGGGTCCCAACTTGCAACCATTCATTTAGAAATGGTTCAGTTACAGCAGAGCTGAACAATGGGACTTACAACCAGTCCTTGCACTTACAATTGTTACAGCATCATATGGTCATGTGATTGCAATTCGGACTCTTGGCAACCGGCATACTGTATATTTACAATGGTTGAAGTCAGAGGTGAACAGGTAGCAACCCACTGGTGACGTCATGGAGCCGGTTCGGTCAATGCCGGCCCGTGGACGGCGCCATCTTTTTTTGGGATTATTATTTTTTTTTAAATAAATTTTTTTAATTTATTTTTTCTTCTGCACATGCGCAGAAGCTGAGTTTCCGGCACTGCACATGCATCGCCATCTTGTTTTCAGCTTTTTTGGGGGGGGATTTTTTTTTGGATTTTTCAGCACTGCGCATGTGCATGCGGCGCGGCTACGTGGCGCGGGAGGAAGCGAACCGGCAGCAAGGTAAGTTAGAACCCACTCCTGGTTGCAGTGTCCCATATCACATGATTGCCATTTGCAATATTCTTAAGCTGGCTTCCAACCAGCAAAGTCAACAGGGGAAGCTGGGTTTGCTTAACAACTGCAGCAGTGCAAGATCATACCATCAGGTGTGATCATGTGGTGATTCACTTAATGGCCACATCATTTAACAATGGAAGTTCTGGTCCCAATCATGGTCCTAAATTGAGGGACTACCTATCGCTTCCATTTAGATTTCAAGTCTTCTTCTACAGCGTGTCCTCAACTTATGGCCACAACTGAGCCCAAAATTTCCATTGCTAAGCAAGGCAGTCATCGAGTGAGTTTTGCCCCATTCTGACCTTTCTTGCCACAGTTGTTCAGTGAATCACTGCAGTTGTTAAGTAAATCATGTGGTTGTTAAGCAAATCTGGCTTTCCTCATTGACTTTGTCTGTCGGAAACTGGCTGGGAAGGTTACAAATGGTGATCACGTGACTCTAGGACAGTCCAACTGTCATAAATACCTGCCAGTTTCCAAGTGAATTTTGATCACATGATCATGGGGATGCTGCAACACTCATAAGTGTGAAAACCGGTCATAAGCAATGTTCCCTCTAAGCTGCGCGGCTGCGTGGCCGCGCACGTGACAGGGAATCGCCGTGCGGCAGTTTCCAACTGCCACGCAGCGATTTTCAATGTCAGAGGGAACATTGGTCATAAGCCCCTTTTTTTCAATGCTGTTGTAATTTCGAACAGTCATTAAATGAATGATTGTAATTCAAGGACTACCTGAATCCAATATTAAGAGCTAGTGCAAACATGCAGTGACATTCAAATCCTATCATGCTGATTTCTTGGGTACTTTACCATCTGACCAACTCTTAGCCAGTGTAGCCAGTGCCGAAACGGTCTACGGGATGGGAGTGTTCTTGCCTTTAAACTGCAGACATCATTTATGCTGAGAGCACAGATTTTATTTATTTATTTATTTATTTTTATTTTATTTTATAAAATTTATATGCCGCCCAACTCCCGAAGGACTCTGGGCGGCTTACACCATAAAAAATAAAACATATAAAAACAATTTAAAAAAGAAAGGGGAAAAAAAACCCCCCAATTTTAATCCCATTTTACCTGCAGGACAGGATAGTAAAAGATTTTTCCTTAATAGCATTTCATTAAAGTTTTGCCACGGGAGATAGGTCTCCCTTTTGCTCTTATGCTGTCCAACTTTTTGTTCTTTCTGCTTCTGAAGGCAGCGAGAACAGCTGCACACCCCATGCTGCAGAAATGAATGTCCATGTGCTACAGTTTGTAGTTTTCAAAGAGACACCTTACAGCAGGAATGTCAAACTGGATTACTTCGAGGGCCGGATCAGCATTGTAGTTCTCCTCCGCAGGCTGGCCGGGGAGGGGGGAGACGGGATGGACACCTCCTGCAGCACTCTGCCGGCCAAAATTGGGCACGGCACGGCCCCCCCTGTGCCCCATTTTCACCAGCAGAAGCACCGCGGTCATCCTTTTCTATTTCCAGGCCAGCCCCGTGGCCAGATTCAAGCACCCCGTGGGCCGGATCTGGCCCACGGACCTTGAGTTTGACACCCCTGCCTTACAGGAAGTGGTGGGCTGCTGGCTGCAGTGGTAATTTTCTAATAGATAGTGAAAAACTGGGAGAAAGAGAAAGTGAGTACACCAGGGGTGGGCTCTAACTTACCTCGCTGCTGGTTCACTTCCTCCCACGCCGCGTGGCCGCGCAGTGTAAAAAAAATAAAAAAAAATAAAAAACAAAAAGCCAAAAACAAGATGGCGAATCAGGCTCAGTGCCGGAAACTTGGCTTCTGCGCATGTGCAGAAGAAAAAAAAAATTCAAAAAATTCAAAAAAATTCAAAAACCGGATCCGTGATGTCATTGTGATGTCACCAGCAGGTCACTACCGGTTCGGGCGAACTGGTCTGAACCGGGAGGAACCCACCTCTGGAGTACACATATATAAAGGCTGGGTCTGGCAAAATAGGTACTAGTGAATCTCAGGAAAGAGCATCTGTCAAAAAATATCAAATTAAAAAATGGCCACCATCTTGACTTTTTAAAATTCTGTCCCCCAGACTATAGAGGACAGTTAAGTAAATATATGTCAGCTGCCTCACAAAATCACAAAGCCATCAATGACCCACCAAATATCTGTTAATTCAGCACGGTGAGAGAGAAAAGGCTAGAGTAACATCTATTTTGCAACACTGCCCAACCAACAGCAACCTTTGGTGTACCAATATCCTACTATACTGTATGTAAACAGGTAGCAAACCCCATACTCACTTGCACTGATCATGTTACTTAGCTGGGTAATGAAATGACTGCAAGCAAACAACCAAGCACAGAGAACATCAAGAACTCCATGATTCAACCCTGAACTACAGATATTCTCTTCCAATTGCCTATCCCTACCTTCAGAGATGGGGAAGACAGGACCTGGGAATAATGTCAGCCTTTTCTTTGCCTTCTTCCACATTCCCCAAATAAACTGCAGAATTCATTTCAAATTTCAACATCATTCTGAGTTTTAATGGAGTGTAATGAATTCATTTCTGACTATAACCCAACTTTTCAGAGAAGGTCCAAGAAATTATCTTCCTTCCTGCTAGTTTCTAAATGGTCCAATCCTGCCTGAAAATCAACCATCCTTTAGAACTGTTCTATCTTATTTTCATCAGCTTTAAGAAATGGGTCTAGGACAACTCACCATGGCCAACTCAACACGGGATAATTCAACGCTGTATTAATCATTTCATTCGGTTACCTTTATTATTGGTGACCATGTTTTTATTGAAATTATTGTAACTCTTGTATTTCTGGATTGACTGTCTTTATTTTATTATTATTGGCCATGGTTCTGTTGAAATTAATTTCACTTTTGTATTTGTTGAATTGTCCTGTGGCAAGTTGGCTGTGGAGAGTTGGCTGCAGTAAGTTGACCAGTGAGTTTCCCATTCCTTTGGGAAATTTCACTCCATTCTTGCTTTGCTATTTGTAGAGGGATCTCAAAGATGTAAAACATCTCTTACACCAAGAGGCAATTGGAACAGCAACATTTCTTCCTTCTCAGGAAACAATATACGCAATCTAAAACCATCTCTATCCATTGGACCAGATGGACTATGTGCCAACTTCTTAAAAAAACTTTCCACTGCCCTAGCAGAACCACTGGGCATAATTTTTGATAAATCTTTCAAGACCAGCTCCCTACCCAACCTATGGTCACTAGCCACGGTCATCCCTATCTTCAAAAAGGGAGACCCCAGCCTAGTTGAAAATTACAGACCAATCTCTTTATGTTGTGTCACCTGCAAAGTCATGGAATCAATCATTAACCAATCCATTACCCTCCACTTAGAGACTAACAACCTACTCTCTCACAAACAATTTGGTTTCAGGAAAAAATTATCCTGCAATCTACAACTCCTACACTGTAAAAACATATGGACTACACAACTCGATCAGTGCAAAGCAATAGACGCAATTTAAATAGACTTCTGCAAAGACTTTGACTCAGTGGTACACAACAAACTACTTCTAAAAGTAAAATCTTATGGCATTTCTGGACCCCTGCTCAAATGGATTACTGCGTTCCTGTCAAACAGGGAACAAGTGGTCA
>QLTV01003516.1:169984-183902 GCA_003457575.1 Thermophis baileyi
CTGTAAGGGGCGTGCATAAGCGCACCAGTGTGCCTACCGTCCCTGTCCTAAAGTCCCCATGTATTAGAAAAATATGTACTCGAAAAATATGTACTCAAAACTATGTTTGTACTTATTATATACTCATATTAATATTTATACTTTACCTGTAATCATATACATGCTTGACAAAATAAATAAATAAATAAATAAATAAATAAATAAATAAATAAATAAAAATATGAATCTTGCACTGAAATGATAAAAAAGAGGATACCAAAAAAAAATGTGCCATTAAGAAATGTTCCATCTTGACATGAGCTACTCCAAATGTTCTTGAAGTGGTTTGAGTTCAAAAGAGATGCATTCCAACTTTCCCAAAAATAGCCAAAGAACAAGGTCATCCCATTTTCAGAACATCCAGAATAGATTTGTTCTGAGGTCCCAATGACCTGCTTTGGGATTGGAACACTGCATAACAGAATAGGTTGAATACTCCTGATAAATATTTGTCCTTACTTAACACCTTGCCTTTTATTCTGTTCAGATGCATATTAAAGTATCGACTTAATAGAACTTTTTGTCTTCATTTTTACAGGAGAAATAAATCAGTTTGATTTAATGAGAAAAGGGACATAATTTGCCCACAACCATACAGGAGCACTAAGATGTAGGTTAATGAAAATGAAAGGTGATGGTGGGGTGACTCTATGAAAGCTAATAAAATATGATTTCACAGTCATAAAGTGCTTGTTAACAGGGAATGCCCACACTGCATTTGTCTTTAAAGATTGATCATATGAGTGACACAGTGTCAAAAGCTAGTTGATTTGTAATGTCTGCCAATGCTTCAAAATTCAAGAGAGGCAGATGCACTGTCCTAGAAATGCTAGTTTCAGCCCAATAATGTATTTATAATTAAAGATTAATATTATATTCAGTCATGTTTGTAGATATGGTTAAAGCCATATTCTAGGTCCTTCCTTCCTTCCTTCCTTCCTTCCTTCCTTCCTTCCTTCCTTCCTTCCTTCCTTCCTTCCTTCTATATATATTGATTTTGCTATTTGGGGGCGTTACTATTTTGGAATGACTCTGTTGGGAAAAAATAATTCAAGACTGTATTTGAAACTTCTAAACAATAAGAAAAAAAATTGGATTCAAATAGATATTTGATACAGAGGATTTTAAAGAGCAACAATCCATGCCCTCTTAGTTTATTGTTCCAAACATATTTCCTAAATACCTAAACAGAGAAACAGAATGACCACCGGTTATTCAAAAAAGCAGTGAGAATAGCAGTGACGTCTGACTTCCTGTCAACTTTCCCACTGAGTATCCTGGAGGGAATCTTCTTCTGTTCCCTTCCCTTCCTAGCAGGCAGGTAGGTGGCTACTGCTGGCTAAGGGAGGGAGTAAAGGATTGCAAGATTGGCTGGAAAACTGTCACAGAACGTTGAAAATGAAGATCACATGTCCACAACAGCAGCTCAGCAGCTAGTAGCACTGAAGCAGTCACACCTTTCCCAAATTTCATTCCTTCGGGAATCATGGGTCCCAGATTTTGGACACATTCTGTAAGTTAGCCCATACCTCGGTTCAAAAATTGTTGCCCTATGATGCACCAATTCACCCTATCATGTCAGTGAGAGTTTTAATAGTATATAGAAGCTAGAATTTTTCCTTTTAGGGCCAATGGATAAACAGAAAAAAAAAGCATGGAAGTAAGATTACTATATGCACAGAGATGGACAGATTTGACATTACTCACTATGGAGGAATGGTTGGTGAAGTTGACACATTTTGCTAAATTGAATAAATTGACTTTGGTTAGAGAAAAGACATTATCTATATGTATTGATGACTGGAAGCTTCTTAGTACTAGAGTAAAAATGAAAAAAAATGAATGTGTGATTTATGGTTTTGAAGATTAGATAGGCTAGATTGTACAAAGAAGAGTAATATGATGTAACTTTAGACAGAAAGGTTTAAATATAATACAGGTAGTCCTCAACTTAGGATCACAATTGAGTCCAAAATTTCCATTGCTAAGTGAGACAGTCGTTAAGTGAGTGTTGCCCATTTTATGATCTTTCTTGCCACCGTTGTTAAGTGAATCACTGTAGTTGTTAAGTTAGTAACATAATTGTTAAATGAATCTGGCTTCCCCATTGGCTTTGCTCGTCTGAAGGTCACAAAAAGGGGATCACATGACCCCGGGACACTGCAACCGTCCTAAATGTATGAGTCAGTTGCCACGCATCTGAATTTTGATCACGTCACCATGGAGAGGCGGTAATGGTTGTAAGTGTGAAAAATGTCATGTCACTTTTTTCAGTGCCGTTGTAACATCAAACGGTCAATAATCGAATTGTTGTAAGTCAAGTGAAGAATATCAGACTCCACTTCTTTCTTTTCCATTTTTCTTCAACTTCTTTTCTTTTCTTTTCTTTGCACTTTTTTCTTTTTCTTTTCTTTTTCTTTCTGTTCCCTACTTTATACCAGCTCATTCATAAGCCTATGGGAAGAATTAGCTCAGGCAGTTATCAATAGTCAGATTGACTAACAAGAACACTTTTATTCAGGAAAGAACAACAGTTCCTATCATTCACCTGAGTTGCAAAAAAACTTGCTTAGGAAACCTGTTCATATCAGGGGTGAAATCCAGCAGATTCTGAGAGGTTCTGGAGAACCGGTAGCGGAAATTTTGAGTAATTCAGAGAACCGGTAGCAGAAATTTTGAGTAGTTTGGAGAACTGGCAAATACCACCTCTGGCTGGCCCCAGAGTGGGGTGGGAATGGAGATTTTGCAATATCCTTCCCTCAGGAGTGGGGAGGGAATGGGGATTTTGCAGTATCCTTCCCCTGGAGTGGGGAGGGAATGGAGATTTTGCAATATCCTTCCCCTGGAGTGGGGTGGGAATGGGGATTTTGCAGTATCCTTCCCCTGGAGTGGGGTGGAAATGGAGATTTTGCAGTATCCTTCCACTGCCACACCCACCAAGCCACACCATGCCACCAAGCCACGCCCACAGAACCGGTAATAAAAAAAATTGGATTTCACCACTGGTTCATATATAGCGTTTACTATGTTGAAAGGTCATGCTGCAGTCGCCTGGAAATCAGGAGACATAGTTTAAATGGAATTTTGGAAATATATTGGAAGGAAAGATCAAGAATGTAGGTCATACAGGTTTCAGGGAAATATGCCTGTTATTATTTGTCTGTGGAGATTCTCAGTCATCCAGGTCATGGTTGTCCCAAAGGTGCTTTTTGAAGAGACAACTGGACTTTCTGTTTTTTCTCTGAAGACGTTCCGCTTCTCATGCAAGAAGCTTCTTCAGTTCTGAGCTGAAGAAGCTTCTTGGATGAGAAGCAAAACGTCTTCAGATTAAAACCAGAAAGTCCAGTTACCTCTTCAAAAAGCACCTTTGGGGCGTCTGTTATTATTAACCTTCTGGATGAAATTTACAGATGATTCGAAGGAATATCTGACATTTCAAGAATAGTTTCAAAACTTTTTCAAAGTATTTATTTATTTAGTTTAAATATTTATATGGCTACCCATCTTAAACTAAACTCTGGTGGGCTCACAACCCAAAAATAAAAGTAATATATACAAAACAATGAAATGAAAGCAGTAAAAGCGAAATCAGAAAGTGCCGGAGACAACCCACAACATTCTCTTCTCATGCCTCTTTCACCTGTCCCAGCACTTTGGGGAAAAGCCAAGATTTGAGTTCTTTTTGGAAGGTTAAAGGGATTGGGTGGGGGGGTCAACTAGAAATCAAGGGGGAGGGGTATTGCATAGGGTGAGGGATGCGATGTAAAAGGCACACTTCCTAGGTGCTATCAGATAAGGTAGGCACACACCAGGTCCGTTCCCTTAAATGCTGCTGTCTTATGAGCGGCCCTCCCTTATCCAATCTGGTGGGAGGGAGAAATGTCCTCGAGAAGGGACAGTCCCATAAATAAATAAGAGCCGAGGTGGCGCAGTGGTTAGAGTGCAGTACTGCAGGCTACTTCAGCTGACTGCTAGCTGCAGTTCGGCAGTTCGAATCCCACCAGGCTCAAGGTTGACTCAGCCTTCCATCCTTCTGAGGTGGGTAAAATGAGGACCCAGATTGTTGGGGGCAATATGCTGACTCTGTGAACCGCTTAGAGAGGTCTGCAAAGCACTGTGAAGCGGTATATAAGTCTAAGTGCTATTGCTATTGCTAATCTGTATCTTAGTACATGTATAAATGCAACTTATGACCACAATTGAGCCCAAAATTTATGTTGCTAAGTGAGAAATTTGTTAAGTGAGTTTTGCCCCATCTTACGACTTTTCTCTCCACATTTCATAAGTGCAGTTCTTAAATTAGGAACACAGTTGTTAAGTGAATCTGGTTTCCCCATTGACTTTGCTTGTCAGAAGGTTGCAAAAGGGGATCACATGAGGCATTGCAACCGTCATAAGTGTGAGTCGGTTGTCAAACATCCGAATGCAAGTCACATGACCATAGGGATGCTGCAACGGTCATAAGTGTGAAAAATGTTCATAAGTCACTTTTTCAGTGCCGTTGTAACTTTGAGGAACTATTGTAAGTTGAGGACTACCTGTACTTTAAATGTCTATGGAGATTCTCAGTCATCCAGGTCATGGTTGTCCCAAAGGTGCTTTTTTTTTTCAAAAGGCAACTGGATTTTCTGATTTTTCTTTGAAGACATTTCGCTTCTCATCCAAGAAGCTTCTTCAGCTCTGACTGGATGGTTCCATCCTTCCATTCCCTACCATCCAGTCAGAGCTGAAGAAGCTTCTTGGATGAGAAGCGAAACGTCTTCAAAGAAAAACCAGAAAGTCCAGCTAATCTAGTTTCCCTTTCTTATTGACTCTGATGGAATTGCTCCATACATGCTCTGCTTCCATTAATGTCTGCTGCTCTGACTGATGATCATGTACATTTTATATCAAGGCCAAGTTGACACCGGGTTTTATTAAAATAGAAATCTCCTTAGTGCTTTTGTTAGTCACAAAGTGTTTTCAAATCCAGAATTCCTTCCAGATGGGTAGCTGTCATTGCTTGTCCAGAGGGACCATCCCTGCCTTTGATATCTTCTCTCCCACGGCTGCTAACAAATGGGTTGTGGCCCAGATCAGTGATTATACAATATGGGCATGCTGAGGATGCCTGAAATATTGCTTATTTATAAGCTGGGGCCGTGACACAGCTTTCAGCATAAAGTCAAATGCTGGCTGCTTTTCTCCCACCTGCCAATGTTTGATAATTCAAGAGACACTGATAGCTTGACCTAGACATGCTTATTTGGGATCTCGGAAATATCTCTATGTCTACGTTCATCAACTCTGCTGAACAGGGTAAAGAAATAATCTCCTTTTAGATGTCTTGATTTGTTCACAACCATTTGTGAAACGGTATTTAAAAAGTTCTCAGTTAAGCTCTGTGACAACAGAGGGATTTATAAGGCAAAATAAGACAGCCAAACATTGTCCAATAATAATTTTTAAACCATGAATTTATTTAAACAGAAAGGAGGAATGGAAAGGATTCTAATGATTATATCTCCTGTTCTAGAATCAATCCTTTGAGTTTTATGTGAAGCCTATGGAATCTCTTTACTCTGACCCAAAGAATTAGGAATGGCTCTCACATACTTCTTGTATCGTTCTGACTTCCCAGTCCTCCTGCTGGATAAGACTTTGCTTGTATTCTCCATGCTTCGATTTTTCTTCACTTTCTTTGCTGTCTGTGAAGATCGTATTCCATTTATGCTCATCCTTGGAAGCTTGGTCTGGTGTATGAGTCATAACTTGCTGTCTTTCACCAATTTTGCCCCTGAAGTTTAAATGGATGGGTGCAGAATAGAGCCAATGGGACTTCAACTGTTTTGATTATTACTAGTAGGCCTTCTGCATTAATTATGTGTTTACTGCCATTCCTAATCAATAGAGGGCAGTAGAGCATAGTTCCTTTGCTGCTTCTGCATTCCAGGGACTAATTAAGCTCCTGGGATAAACTCCCCATCATATTGCTAAGATTCCCCAAGCACTTAGTGGAAACTGATTTTATATAGATATATATATTGCTCCCTTGCTTTTGTGGAAATCAGCAATGGTGTCGACAGTGGTGGGATTCAATTTTTTTTACTACTGGTTCTGTGGGCGTGGCTTGGTGGGCATGGCTTGGCTTGGCTGGCATGGCTTGGTGGGCGTGGCAGGAGAAAGATACTGTAAAATCTCCATTCCCTCCCCACTCCAGGGGAAGGTTATTGCAAAATCCCCATTCCCTCCCGATCAGCTGGGACTCGGGAGACAGAGAATAGATGGGGGCGGGACCAGTCAGAGGTGGTCTTTATCAGTTCTCCGAACTATTCAAAATTTCTGCTACAGGTTCTCCAGAACTAGTCAGAACCTGCTGAATACCACCTCTGGTGTCGAACCTCAGGTTGACCTAACTATAATGAAGAACCAACTAGCAACTAAGTTCTCCGCCATCAGATCATGCTCCAGCTGGTCTGTGTCCACTTTTATGGTTAGAGCCAATTTCAGTTGGGGCAAGCCTACTGTTGTGATGGAGGCCACACATTCACCTAATTCCACATGGCCATGGAAACTGATCTTAATGGATGAAACTTAATGGATGGAAACTGAACAAGGAGAGATTCAACCTAGAAATAAGGAGAAATTTTCTGACAGTGAGAACAATCAACCAATGGAACAGTTTGCCTTCGGAAGTTGTGGGAGCTTCATCACTGGAGGCTTTCAAGAAGAGATTGGGCTGCCATTTGTTAGAAATGGTGTAGGGTCTCCTGCTTGGGCGGGGGTTTGGACTAGATGACCTACAAGGTCCCTTCCAACTCTATTAATCTGTAATCTGTTAAAGTTGAACTGAAGTTCCCCCAACACTGATTATGTTCAGTTAACATGAATCTCAAAATGAGACCAAGGAGCTCAGTTTGTAATGTTGCCCGGTCAGCTGGGTGAATGGAATAATAACAGCAGGATTTCTAGGTTGCCCTTGAAACCTATCTTGAGTAAAGATTGAGTAGAGATTTTTTGCTTCCAGTTAATTCTAGAGCAGAATACCCAATATGTTCTCATGGAAAATAATTACCATACCACTTCTCTTATCTTGATATTATGGATGTTGAAACACTTGAAAATCTGAAAGGTAAATCTTGGAAAAGAGAATAGGCCAGGGGTGAATTGCTACCGGTTCAGCCCGGTCCGGGCATACCGGTAGCGGCAGCCACCGGTGGTTTGGAGAACCGGTAGCGGCGGCAGCGCGAGGCTCCATCCACCTGCCCGGACGTCGCCATATTCTTGTTTTTAACCCTCTGCGCATGCGCAAAGCATTCTGTGCATGCGCAAAGGGTGAAAAAGCATGCGTGCAAGCAGAGTGAGGGTGGAAAAAGCACGCATGCGTGCAAGTGGAGCGAGGGTGAAAAAGTGCGTGCACGCAAAGCGCGCGCTTCTGAACCAATAGGGAAGGTAAGTAGATTTCACTGCTGGAATAGGCCTCTATGCAGCTTTTGGTGCATAGGTTGCCATTTGGTGTGATATAATCAGTGAAGGAGGCATAACAATCACAAAGAGAGTGATTCAGCACCCAAGTATGTGGGAATGCATAGCAAATTTCATAAGCAAAGTAGCTAATCCCAACCCCACTCAGCCATGTCAGGAAGGTAATTTGCATCCTGAGGCAGACAATCCCAAAATATTTCTCCCTATTGTTGACAGTAAAAATTAGGGATGTGCAAATCACCAAAGAGCTTTGATTAATCAAATCAATTTGAATTCTCATTTTAATGACTTCATTCAGTTCCTCGACTGGTTTTAATCCATTGATTTGCTTCAGAAAAAGGCCAGATTGATTTGAGGAACCCAATTTGATTAGATGTATCAAATTGATCTGCCAATACAATCTGAAGGGGTATTCATTGAAATGGACTCTGAATCAAAACTTTGGACTGAATGTTTGCACAGTCCTCATAAAAGAACAAAAACAACTAATTCAAGAATAATTGATTTGCAACACCAATACTTTTCCTAATTTAATAACAATAGAATCTCAGAAACCTCTCTAGAAGAAATTTGGAAGCCGTCTAAGAATCTGGCTGGAAAAAAGAATAAAAGCACCTACTGCAGCAAAAGAAACAAATAACTAAGACATAAAGGATAAGTCCTTATACAAAAGTAAAAACCAACAAAATAATTATGTAGGGAAGAATTACCCATGATAAAATTAATATAAACAATGGAATATATGCAGAATTGGATTCAAGTATGTATGATGGGTTTTTAATGGCATTACTTTAACTGCTTATATTGATTTGTGGAGTCCTGAGTTTAGAGGTTGCTTGTAGACATATCTCATTACCTAACTATGTAACATCATCAGTGGAAGTGAGTTTGGGGTTTACTCCCCATTTATATACAATACCTTGTCCTGCCAACGTTGGTGATGGTGCGGTTTTCTCCATGATTAGGGTATTCCTTGATTACGGTATTGTTTTCTGCTTGTTTGTCTGGTCTTCATCCCTGCTTCATCCCAGCATGGGCTACTGAAGAGCATGTGTACTTGTCTTTTTGTTTCCTTCTTAACTTTTTTATCGTATCTTTTGAATGGTTTGTAAATATGATTCATTTCTATGTGTCTATTAATGACCAATTTGTCTGAATGCATAAGAGATTTCATAATTCTTGTCCGTAAAATAGTTATTATATTAAACTTACAGCATTTACTTTCTAAGCATGTTATTAGCAGAAAAGACCCTGGAAATGAGGTGGAAATCACAGTTTGAAATGCAGAATCAATGTTGCTACTGATATTAAAAAGTCACAGATAAATATCCATAATGAAAGTACTGACAGTTACAAAAAGATAACTTGATTTCCACCCAATTCTGGTGCATCACTTATTTGAATCACTCTAATAGGTGAAGTGTGAGTTGAGATTTGGGATCACAGTTATCTTTAGCATTGCTAAACACAAAGCAACTCTTAAATTTATAGGAGGGCAAGTAGTTGGACTGTGCAGAGTGAAAACCCCTGTGTGGTGAAGTGCCATCAGTTGAATGTCTGAATCCAACATCTTTTTGTATAATAAGCTCACTCTCTTTTTTAGAATAGACTCTTGAAAAGGCACTTAAGGAAATTGCTTTTTTTTTTTTTTGCTGTTTTCACAACAGCTTTGAAAAAGCAGTCTCTAGTTTAGTGCTATAACTGCTTTTAATCACAATTTGGCTTGTTTAATTTTTACAGCCTTGATGTTGCAAATTATTTATTGTCTATACATTTAGATATATTGTCATTCCCAGCTCCCTGAAGTTTGATAAATCAACAAATGACAAAAGCCTGTATCTCATTCAGGTAATTTGTGTCTACAGAAATTGCCAATAAACAGCAACTATGAAATGACAGTCAGTCTTTTCCAACAGCATCCTTTGAAATGGTTTTGTGCATTTTAAATTCATGTATGAGCCGCGGTGGCGCAGTGGTTAGAGTGCAGTACTGCAAGCTACTTCTGCTGATCACCAGCTGCCAGCAGTTTGACAGATCGAATCTCATCAGCCTCAAGGTTGACTCAGTCTTCCATCCTTCCGAGGTGGGTAAAATGAGGACCCAGATTGTTGGGGGCAATATGCTGACTCTGTAAACCACTTAGAGTGGGCTGTAAAGCACTGTGAAGCGGTATATAAGTCTAAGTGCTATTGCTATTGCTATGTTCTTCATTGAGGTCAATGTGGATAGAATACCCTGAGGAGATCTAGCTGAAACAGTCAGGTAACCACTGTTAAAAATACGAATATTGGATGCCTAGAATCATGCTTAGAACTTAATCACATGTCAAAGCTTTCCAGTTTCATTTGGAGAAAAGTAATTCCTCAAATATTGATGTCTAAAGCGTACAATACATTATCATGTATTGCTAAATTGTGATGTCAGATTACTTTGTGTTACATTATTATTTTTATAGTGTTCTTTCTTCTCAAGGCACCTAGGGATACAATAAACAAAATACACATTAAAAACAACAACAACAAAATAGCAATAGCAATAGCAATAGCACTTAGACTTATATACCGCTTTATAGTGCTTTACAGCCCTCTCTAAGTGGTTCACAGAGTCAGCATATTGCCCCCAACAATCTGGGTCCTCATTTTACCTGCCTCGGAAGGATGGAAGGCAAAATATTGGGAGTATAAATTTTAAACCAGTTAAATTAAAAGGTAGTCTAAAATCAATGTTGGAAGCTGCTGAGATGCCTTCAAAATACAACATGTCGCAGTTTATTAGAACCAAAGACCACTGGAACAAAAATCAAATCATCCAGAACCACATCTATGGAGATTCTCAGTCATCCAGGTCATGGTTGTCCCAAAGGTGCTTTTTCAAGAGGCAACTGGACTTTTGGGTATACTTTCTGGTAACCAGAAAGTCCAGTTGCCTCTTGAAAAAAGCACCTTTGGGACATCCAGAACCTCAGCACACGAAATCTCACTGCCAGTTGTGCGAAAATATTGTTAAGCCAACACTTTTAAGCTACTCTTTTAAATTTCCTACTCTGCCTCAGCATACAGTTAATTCTGGAGTATTGTGGGACAGTTAAAACTGAGTTTCCAAGACATGTGTCTCTGATTACACATTAGGTTTCTTTTTTTTGTAATAACTTTATCAGAATTTTAAACAAAAAAGACAAAAACAGAAACTAATATTTTGAGTAGAAAAGCAAAGAAAAAAGACAAAGACAAAAGCAGAAAAAGATAAAAGTAAAAATTTTCTTTTACAGCAGTTATAAATATAAATGTAAATTAACCTCTTGTTCTATGGTTACAACATGCAGTAACTTTCATTTTTTCTATAACCCTATTATTTTTTCTATTGATCAAAACCATACGTCATGTTCGGGTTTTTTTTCTGCTTTATGCAAAGAAGTCCAAAGTGTGTTCCCCATTGCCATTAAACTTAGAGAACGTCTTTTCTCTGATCAAAGCTGTCAATTTCTCTGATCAAAGCTGTCAGGAGCCGAGGTGGCGCAGTGGTTAGAGTGCAGTACTGCAGGCTACTTCAGCTGACTGCTAGATGCAGTTCGGCGGTTCAAATCTCACCGGCTCAAGGTTGACTCAGCCTTCCATCCTTCCGAGGTGGGTAAAATGAGGACCCAGATTGTTGGGGGCAATATGCTAACTCTGTAAACCGCTTAGAGAGGGCTGTAAAGCACTGTAAAGCGGTATATAAGTCTAAGTGCTATTGCTATTGCTAATTTGTCCATCTCAGCAAGTTCCATCGCCTTCATCACCCATTCCTTCATTGTGAGTAGGGTCCAGAACTCATAACTCCTGAGAGAATGAAATTTGGGGAAGTTGTGACTGCTTCAGTGCTACTGGCTGTTGCTGCTGCACTGCTGGGTTGCTGCCGTGGTCACGTGATCTTCATTTTCAACATCCTGTAAGCATTTCTTTGCCACTCTCACAATTTTCATTGATGCCCCAGGATGAACAGGAAAGACATTTGTTACCAACTTGATCCTTCCTAATGTTAAGAGGAGCTGGAGATGTTGCAATAAGTAGCAACATTGATAACTGCAGGTGCAGTGGTTAGAATGCAGTATTGCAGGCTAATTCTGTTGACTGTCAGGAGTTCGATTTTCACCGGCTCAAGGTTAACTCAGCCTTCCATCCTTCTGAGGTCGATAAATGAGGACCCAGATTGTTGGAGGCAATATGCTGACTCTGTAACCTTAGAAAGGGCTGTAAAGTGGTGAAATCCATTTTTTTTTACTACTGGTTCTGTGGGCGTGGCTTGGCTTGGTGGGCGTGGCAGGGGAAGGATACTGCAAAATCTCCATTCCCTCCCCACTCCAGGGGAAGGATATTGCAAAATCTCCATTCCCACCCCACTCTGGGGCCAGCCAGAGGTGGTATTTGCCGGTTCTCCGAACTACTCAAAATTTCCGCTACCGGTTCTCTGAACTACTCAAAATTTCCGCTACCGGTTCTCCAGAACCTGCTGGATTTCACCCCTGCTGTAAAGCACTATGAAGTGGTATATAACTCTAAGAGCTATTGCTAGAACAGCACATTCAAGATTAAAAATATCCATCAAAGAGAATGAAAATGCCATTTATTAACGATGGAAAACCCCTTCCAATACTGCAAATTTGCTTTGACATGTGAAGCTTATTGTCTGGCATGAGAGCCAACCAGGGGTGGGCTGCTGGGGGTTCGCAGGGGTTTGGGAGAACCTCCAGCTAAGATTCTGTGCAGTTTGGAGAACCCCCAAATCCCACTCCTGGCTGGCCCTGCCCACCCCACCCTGCGCCTCCCAGGAGTCCCCACGTGGCCCGTTTTGGATGCAGGTAAGTGCAGGGTGCGCGCAGACGCTCGGGGAAGGCAAAAAACGGGCCTACCGGAAGTTTGGGAAGGCCAGAAATGGGCCAGTTTCTGGCCTCCAGAGGGCCTCCGGAGCCTGGGGAGGCTGTTTTTGCCCTCCCGGAGGCTCGAGGAAAGCCTCCGGAGCCCGGAGAGGGCAAACCCCACCCCCACCCCGCCGTGGTGCAGGAGGCTGAATAGGCCACGCCCACCATGGCCACGCTCACCCAGCAACCGGGCAGAGAATCCCTTGCTAAAATTTTTGAAGCCCACCCCTGGAGCCAACGATTAGGAGGAAGAACATTGGAGCTATAGACTAGACTCTTTATGATACATATGGCAAGAATGAGGCCTTTGGGGAAATTTTATCCATTTGCTGTGGTGATTTCCATCAGTTTCTATCAGTTGTGAAAAGAGGAAATGATACTCATATGGAGAATTCATGCATCAAAAAAGCCATACTTATGGAGAAGCTTTGTCAAGTTTCAGCTGAAGAGAAACATGCGATTGACTGAGGGAGAAGGAAGATGTTCTGAGTTCTTATTGGATATTGGAGAAGACAAAATTCATAAAAATCAAACTGATGAAATAGAAAGGTATGGTTCTGCCAACAAGTGTTATGGAAAAGTGTATAGATTTCATTTGACAATCCTGCAGAATGTTCTCAAATGACTCTACCTTGTTCCCCTCAATGAAATGATAAGGAAAATCAATTCCATGTGCATTAGACACTTACATGGAATGATGAAAGAGTATTGTTCCTTCAGTGGTATCAGTGAAGGAGCTAATACTACTCATTTTCCATAGAATTCCTTCATTCAACTGATCTCCCTGGATTGCCACCACACAAACTAAATTGAAGATAGGATCTCCCATCATTTTAATGAGGAACTTGGATCTCCCAAGACTTTGGAATGGAACACGGATGATCATGGAAGAACTCCACAAGAATCTCATTGTAGCAAAAATAAACATTGGTGCATTCAAAAATGACATTGTCATGATTCCAAAAATTATGCTCAATTCACCAGAGGGTGAAAATGTCCCTCTTCAGTAGACACAATTCCCAATACAGTCATGCTTTGCTCTCACTATACATAAAGAGCAAGGAGAAACCATGGAGAATGTGCTGATTTATCTGGAGAAACCAGTTTTCCAGCACAGTCAGCTGTATGCCATTTTAAGCTGAAGAATAACAGAATAACAGAGTTGGAAGGGACCTTGGAGGTCTTCTAGTCCATTTGCTCAGGCAGCAAAATCCAGACAAATGGTTGTCCAATCTCTTCTTAAAAACTTCCAGTGTTGGAGCATTCACAACTTCTGGAGGCAAGTTGTTCCACTGATTAATTGTTCTAACTGTCAGGAAATTTCTCCTTAGTCCAAGGTTGCTTCTCTCCTTAATTAGTTGTTGTTGTTGTTGTTGTTGTTGTTGTTGTTGTTGTTGTTGTTGTTGTTGTTGTTGTTGTTATTATTATTACTGACCTCCTTCTCCCCACTCCTATCTTAGAAGTACTTTCCAGTTGAGACTCCAATTTAAAAAACAGGTTTTTGTTGCTTTCATGTCA
>QLTV01003516.1:186323-256863 GCA_003457575.1 Thermophis baileyi
AGAGAGATAGATAGAGATAGAGATAGAGATAGAGATAGAGATAGAGATGATAGAGATAGAGATAGAGATAGAGATAGAGATAGAGATAGAGATAGAGATAGAGACAGAGACAGACAAACAGACAGACAGACAGACAGACAATACACAGAAGAGAGAAAGAGAAGTCTTTTGTTTTTTGTGATGCTGCTGCACACTCCAGAGTAGAGTCCTATTTGCACCTCTCTATAAAAAAATGTGGATGTATACATCTTGGATATCTTATATCTGGAATGTTCAGATTCCACCTTTTGAAATTTTTGAGGGGTTGATTCCTCAGCATCCCACCTGTCCATATTATGATTTTACAGTACTTCATTTCCCTTCATTACTTCAGAGAACTAGTCTGCATACACACACAAGCCCTAGGCAGACAATTCTCATGAATACAGAATATGATGCATGAAAATAGAGGCACTTCACTGCTCCCTTGAAATTGCTTCATTTAACATAGGAAATCTGGCTTCAGGCTCCCCCATCTCTAGTTGTTAACCTATCCTGCATCCCAAATCTTGCAGTCTCATTGAGACAGTCTTTCAAACAGGAGGAGTGTCTTGCCTCAGTAAATGTCAACTGTCTTTAAGACAGCTGCTAATTTTGTAAACAGCTCGAGAGGGTGGGGGGGGGAAATAGGATTGGTTAAAGAGCCATTGGAAATAATTGTGCTTTCCAAAAGATTGTACTGGGCCTTGAATCTTCATATAAACCTTTGCTGAGGTGACAAATATCTACCCGCTTGCCTCTGAGTGATGCTTTCTGTTGCTGCCTGTTAATTTATCTGTTTTCAGCCTGTCTAGACATTGTTTGGGTGAAAAAGGGCTGTCTCTCCTTTGCTATGGGATTTGCATGCTCAGCTCTTACTGCAGGGAGACCTCCTCGCCAGCCAAGCGGAGTTTAGAGAATAAAGCTCCATTTGTCTGGGTGGTTTATTAAACAGCTCTTGGAACGGGAACATTTTATTAACAGCCTCAGACTTCCTCTACAGATAAAGCAAAAAAATATTGTACAGACCAGCATGGAACTTAAAACCAACTCAGCTGTCATTTCCACTTTGATGCAAATAATAGGTAGAGACAGGAAAGAATTTATGAACAGATTGGGGGAAGGGGGGAAAAATCACAGTTTTACATATAAATTAAGTGAATAAACATAAAATGGAAAATCCCAGCATTTTACATAGGTTTTTTTTCCCCAATTGCTCAAGTATTAGCATATGGTGGAGACAAGAAAACAGGCCTTTTGTCGGACATTTTATATTCCTTGCCCTATTTTTTTATTTCTAGTCATGCTAGAAAGCAATTGCATCATTAGCTCAGGGAGAAAATTGGGAGACCCACAATCCAAAAGACATCGCCAAGTACAGCAACAGTGACCCTGGTATCTTGCTTTATTTGACAGAGAAGCTGGGGACTGAATCT
This sequence comes from Thermophis baileyi, assembly GCA_003457575.1. Taxonomy (NCBI): domain Eukaryota; kingdom Metazoa; phylum Chordata; class Lepidosauria; order Squamata; family Dipsadidae; genus Thermophis; species Thermophis baileyi. The sequence goes on from QLTV01003516.1 coordinate 187,778, forward strand.
TCACTTATGCTTGCCAGCCCTTTTTTTCCCCCTCAGATTCTCCCTGGACTGTACATTCAGGGGTGGGTTCCACTTACCTTCCCTACCAGTTCGCATCGCGATGGAAGTGCCCGTTTTGCTTTGCACACTGGAGAGCAAAGATCTAGCACATCTAGCAAAAAGGAAAAAGCTACTTATTCAATGCTACCCTTGGTAAGCAGAGATGACCTTACCAAGATGACCTGATCTTGGTTCCTTCTTCCTTTCTGCTGGTTGGGATTTTTTTTAAAAAGGGAGATTACACTTTTCCAGCATGTGGTAAAAGCAAGATTGACACATAAAAAGGGGGGGAGGGTCTTCAATTGTCTGGTTGCAAGGCACCATCTTGACTTTTTGGGTACCAGTTCCATTCCTTCTACCTGTCCATATCTGCCATCACCACATATCTGCCAACTTTCCTTTCTATTCATTTTCTAGTCCAGGGCTGTCAAACTCGTGGCCCGTGGACCGGATGCATCATGTGCTAGCCACGCCCACGCCCAGTTTAGCGAAGGGGGAAAAAGTCACGATACATCACATGATGACGATGTGACGACACGAGTTTGACCCCCCCATGCTCTAGTCTATCATCTCTTTTCATCCCTTGCAATACTCCAGAGCACCTCAAATGCCCAAACTTTGCTTTTCAGCCCCTCTTGTTTTTTTTTCTTCTTGTTATTTTCAGATCCATTTTTTGTTGTTGTTGTTGCACAGATTACTATTTCTTATTTTATGTTTTTCTTGCTGCCCTGCATTCTGTTATGGAAGAGTTTGGCCAATGGCAACCGAGGAACTTTCCAGGGGATGTCACAGCATTTCAACCAATCTGTCATGGCAGCTTCACCCAAGCAGTTCTTACTGCATTTGTATCTCTTAGGAAATTATTTATTTCCTTCATTCGGGAATTTAAAAAACAAAACAAAAACCCAATTGCTTTGCTGGAGTGGCGGTTCATTGTCATTATTTTGTACTGTAATTGTGATTATTTCAGAGTAAATGCCACTCTCCTGGAAGGCTCAGAGGTCCTTAATTACATTGTGGCTAGACATCAGACTGTATTTCTAAAAGTAGCTTTTCATTATGAATCATGTTTATTTCTTACTCTGCCGAGTATAGAAGCTTCACTTTTCCCCCCATTATGTCAGGGACCCCCTGAAAGTTCTCTTTATTTTGGAACGCTGGCTTTCGAAAATGCACTCTAATGCCAAAGGTACAAGACAGGCGATTACTGATTTAAACGGAGACAAACAAATTATGTCTAAAAATAGATCTTTTGAAATATTGAAATACTGTTCTACAAGAATTACCAGATAACAACAGTAGAGCAGCTGGAACTCTGTCTCCAATAGAAGAAGAAATAGGAAGAATGGGAACATTCAAAGAATAGGAACATTGGGCACAACTGGTAGAACTTTTTGACATTTGGGGAGCTGGTTTTGAGTGCTTTCTCAAAGCAGCTACCACATAGAAACATGCCTTGTCCACAAAAGGCCTTTCATGGTGTTAGATAGGATGAATGGATGAGGCAGACATCAGGTTCAGTGACAATAACAGCTCTTTATTCAGGCAACTATGTGCAATCCAGCAGCACTCTGTCTGACAGCTTCCCTTTATATAGGAAGCTGTCAGACTACCCAGCCAATCAGCTTCGAGTATTTTCCCGCCGGAATGGAGGACCTGACTGGAGTCTTAATGCTCTAGTCTCAGTATGTAACACCCCTCCCCTCTTAGTTGGGTTGATCCAACTCATGACGTAATCGGGGCGCTTAGTGCTTCTTTCAGACCTGCGCAGCTCAGTTGGAGCTGAGGCTGCGGTCAGGTCGGTTGGATCTTTTTGTCTCCCGGGCTCGACCTATGGAAACGTCTGGAATCTTCCCTGGGGCGTGGCTGGAGTTCCGGGAACCGGTTCGCTCGGAACTTGCCCCCTGGTTCCTACATTCCCAGGTAGGTTTCCCGGTTCTTTTCAGCTTGAGTTTTCTGTGTTGGAAGTGTTTGTTCCATTTGGGTAGGCGTTTGGCTTTTTTGTTCAGAAGTTATTTCTGGTTGCCTAAGAGTGCAGTGGCTGAGGCGGCCTCGGAGTTGGTCAATGTGCCTTCTCCAGCTTCTACCGTACTCGAGCTCAAGTCTATAGGAGCGAGGGCCGGTGATTTCTACGATTGTGGCAGGAACCCAGAGAGCACCCCCAGCATAGTTGTGGGCGTAAACCTGATCCCCTATGCTGAATGACCTAAGTTGGCTGGTCGAATCTACTGGGGCCTCGGCAGAGTAGTTTGAGTATAGCCGATCTAGGAGAGACCTTAGTCGGCAGCCCATTAGGAGTTCGGAGGGGCTTCTGCCTGTGGTAGCACTTGGCATGATGTGCTGAACTAGGAGAAATTTATCAATGCGTGTTTGCCAATCACCTGGCCCCATTCTAGATAGGGCTTCTTTGGCCGATCTCACCATTCTTTCCGCTTGACCATTGTTGGCCAGGTGGAATAGCGAGACAAGGGCATGCCTGATTCCCTGTTCTGCTAGGAAGGTTTCGAAGTTGATGGCCATAAATTGGGGCCCATTGTCATAAACCAAGACATCGTACAGGCCGTGTGTGGAGAAAAGTCTCCGTAGTACCTTGATGACCGCCTCTGCCATTGTGGAGGTCATGAGGACTACCTCTAACCATTTCGAGTAGGCGTCCACAACTATGAGGAAAGTTTGCCCGTGTGTGGGGCCTGCAAAATCAATGTGCACCCTGGACCAGGGTGCTTTGGGTTGCTCCCATTCATGTGCGGGTGCCTCTGAGGGGGTCTGGATTCCTGGCACGGTGTGCAGGTTGCCACCCATTCTGCAATTTCCCCATCCATGTTAGGCCACCAAACATAACTTCTGGCCAAAGCCTTCATCCGGACAATCCCCGGATGCCCCACATGTAAAGCCTCTAATACTGCAACTCGCAGTTTGGGTGGAACAATCACCCGGTCCCCCAATAGAAGACATCCCCTCAACACAGATAATTCATTTTGCTTAGTTACATAGGATTTAAATTCAGGCCCAAACGGTCCCTTGGGCCACCCCCTTAACACCCAGTGCAGAACCTGGGCAATGGTTCTGTCCTTAGCCGAGTGACGTGCGATTTTGTTTGCTGTCACCAGTCCCGATTCCCAGCAGTCAATGAGCAGGACTGGTGTGTCGGGGGTAGGATCGTCCAAGAGTTCGGGCAGGGGGCATCTGCTGAGGGCATCAGCATGGCCCAGAGTCTTTCTGGGGCGATGAATCAGGCGGTAGTTGTAGGGGGCCAAAAAAATAGCCCAGTGAGTCATTCTTGGTGAATGGGAAGCAGGCATAGGGCGGTCCCCAGCCAAGAGTCCAAGCAACAGTTTATGGTCAGTTATGAGGTCAAACCTTCAACCGTACAGGTAATCATGGAACCGCTTGACCCCTGCCACTGCAGCCAGTGCTTCCCTGTCCAACTGGCTATAGTTCCGTTCTGCGGGTGACAGGGTCCTGGAACAGTAAACAATCAGAGCTTCAGTTCCATTAAGCAGGCAATGGCTGAGGACTGCCCCTACACCAAAAGGCGACGCGTCACAGGTCAACACTAGAGGGAGAGTTTGGTGGTACTGCACCAGGAGGCTGACTGCGGAGAGCAGCCGCTTGACAGCTGTGAATGCAGCAGCCTCAGTTTTGCCCCAAGTCCACTTCACATTCTTTCCGAGCAGCCTGTGTAAGGGCCTGTGTAAGGGCTGTGTAAGGGCTCAGCTACAGTCACCTTCTGTTGTAAAAAAAATGCTGTAAAAGTTAAGGAGCCCGAGGAACGCCTGCAGCTCAGTCTGGTTCCGGGGAGTGGGGGCATCCTGAATAGCCTTAATTTTATAATTTGTGGGGTGGATCCCAGAGCCGTCAACCATGTAACCCAAGAATTCAACCATGGGCACCCCGATTTGGCACTTCTCTTTTTTTAAATGAAGGCCCTTCTCTCTGATTCTATTCAGCACAATTCGCAGTCTTTGGAATAGCTGTTTTTTATCTGTCACAGTTTTTATCTGTCACGGATACTAATATGTCGTCAAAGTAGGGGATTACTCCTGGTATTCCCTCCAAAAGTCGTTCCATGACGCTTTGGAATAACCAAGGAGCTATGCTGACACCGAATTGCAGTCTCTTGCATTTGAATGCACCCCTGTGTGTTACGATGGTTTGGGCCTCAGCTGTGGCGCCATCTACAGGCAACTGCTGGTAGGCCTGCACTAAGTCTAATTTTGCGAATATTTTTCCGGGTCCCAGGGAATGTAGTAGATGTTGGATGACTGGAACCGGATAGGTGCTTTGTTGTAGCGCCTTATTCAAGGTGCATTTATAGTCCGCGCAGATGCAGATTGACCCGTCAGACTTCACAGGTGTCACAATAGGGGTTTCCCACCGGGCATTGTCAATGGGCTCTAGGATCCCCTGGCCAATTAGTTTGTCCAATTCTTGGTCAATTTTGGGCCGGAGGGTGAGAGGAGGCCTCCGGGGCTTTAATCTAATTAGCGCAATGTTTGGGTCAAGGCTGAATGATATGAGGGTCCCCATGTACCTACCCAGACTGCTGCTGAAGATGTCCTTGAACTCGCAGAGCAGTTCCTTGGCACTGTTATTGTTGATTGCGTTGATGCCGGTTACCCCCATGCCCAGGGCTTCAAACCATTCCAACCCGAGCAGGCTTGGAAGGGATCCGCTGACTACTGTTAGTGTGAGTGGTCCGTCAAAGTTTTTGAACTGGACATGGAAGGTGCACAGCCCCGCATGGGGATGCGATTTCCCTGGTAGTCAGCGAGCCATAGTTCTTGGCGTTTCAGCTGTCATCTCTGGATACCAGGGATGGCCTTCTTCAGTGTTGTCCAGGAGACCATGGTCAGAAATAACACAGTGTCGATCTCCGTGCTGCAAGGCGATCCTTCGAGGAGGATGGTGACATGCAGCTTCTTGCTCTTCGGTGTGCTTGACTGCCATATTTTGGTCTGGAACGTTTCTGTAGATTCCATTCTTTCTGCTTTCCACTGAGGTTTCCATGCCTCTCGTCATTGAGGTTTTGGGTGGCTCAGTCTGTTTGGTGCCCTTCTCGGTGGCTGTGGCGATGGCAGGTTGGTGCGGCAGACACAGGCCAAGTGGCCCCTTCGGTTGCAACGCTGGCAGATCGCGTCTTTGAAATGACAGTTTGCACGCTGGTGGTTTCCCCGCGCAAGGCTGGAACCGATCATCTGGTTCATTTGCCCCTTTTCATCATTCACATTTAAGGTGGCAAATTTCTTCTTCGCTGTCAGGCGAGAGATCTTGTTCTGAACACTCTCGATGGACGGTGACAGCTTTGTGCGCACTCTTTGGGCTGTCCTGCTTCTGAACTGTCTCGATCGACCTGGTTGATGCTTCCATTGCTCTGGCCTCATCCAGGGCTATTTGAAGCGTGAGGGTCGCTTTTGACAATAGCCTCTGTTTGAGGTTAATATCACGCACCCCGCAAATTATTCTGTCCAGCAACAACCAATCTAGGTCTCAGAATTCGCAGTACGCTGTGGCCTTGCGAAGTGCGGCAATGTACTCGTTGATCGATTCACCTTCTCGCTGATTCCGAAGATTAAATTCATGCCGCCGTACGTATTTGGATGGTTGTGGCACGTAGTGCATCTTCAGCATAATCTGGAGCGTGGTCCAGGTGATTGTCTGGACTGGTGTCGGTTCTGCCAGCGCCTGGGCGGTCTCAAAGACATCAGACCCACAGTAGCTTAGGAATAAAGCTCTTTTCTTGTTGTCTGATAAACCGAGGAGGTCGTTGGCCTCCATGAAACACTCAAACCTGGTCATATAGGAGTTCCAGTGCTCCTTGGCTGGATTGTAGTGGCTCGGTGGGACGTGCGTCGTCATTTCGCCATTTCTTCAGACCGCTTGATGCCCCTGTGCTGGAACGCGTTTGTCAGCTCTTTTTGTTATCTGCCTTCCTATCCCACCTTCATTGCCAGTATTAGATAGGGTGAATGGATGAGGCAGACATCAGGTTCAGTAACAATAACAGCTCTTTATTCAGGCAACTATGTGCAATCCAGCAGCACTCTGTCTGACAGCTTCCCTTTATATAGGAAGCTGTCAGACTACCCAGCCAATCAGCTTCGAGTATTTTCCTGCCGGAATGGAGGACCTGACTGGAGCCTTAATGCTCTAGTCTCAGTACGTAACTCATGGTAATTGTGATCAATCACAAAATATTCATTTACCCAAAGGGAAACTGGTGGCCTAAACAAAAAAAAAGATCACTATTTTCCCAACATGAACTTCATGATTCCAACTTTTTCCATGTTCTGGGCAGGCAGGAGTCCACAATTTCAAACAAAACATTGGGCTGCAGGCATGTACCATGTTTATGTTTGCAGAAAGCCCGAGGCAGGTATATGTTATTCAGAGAAGCACTCTTGGAAATAAAGAGGCTGGTGCTGAACTTTGCAGCCTCTCACTGTCCCATTTAACTGGAACCACCCCAGACTGTTAAAGATTCAGGAGACAGCTGTATAAATAGCTACGTGCAGGCGTCTTCATTAACAGGGAACAGACCTGCCAGTTTTCTGGTATTTAATAAAAAATTAAAAAAAAATATTAGAAAAAAAAGGAAAAAAAAGAAAGTCAGTTAAAAAAACAAGTGGAAAAGACTTTGCCCTTATGTGTTATGCTGGGTGCATTTAGGGTGTAGATGCCAGAATTTTTGTAACGCCCATCCCTTTCTTATTAAATAAATATTGCTAAGGAAAATTTGAGAGAATCATATTTGGGAAAGAAAGTACTTTTAGTTTTAAGACAAAGCTTGACACAAGAAGCTGAGGAATCAGGTGTGGTTAGTGTAGGCCAGGTGTGTCAAACTAAAGGCCCGCGGGCCGAATCAGGCTCCTGGGGTGCTTAGATCTGGCCTGCGGGGCTGGCCTGGAAATAGCAAAGGACGGTCTCGTGGTGCCTCTGCCACGGGCTCCATTTTCGCTGGCAGAGGGCTGCAGGAGGTTGTCCAGGCTGAAAACAGAGCTCCATTTTCGCTGGCAGAGGGTTAGCAAAACAAACTAAAAACAAAAGAAAGGGAGAAATGTTTCCCCTTTTGCATTTGAGCATGCAAGAAGGGACAGGAAAGGAGAAAAGGAAAGACAAAGAAAAAGAAAAATAAGGAAAGGGGGGAAAGAAGAAGAAAGAAGAATGAAGAGGGAAGGAAAAAGAAAAAAAGGAAGGAAGGAAGGAAAGAAGGAAGGAAAGAATGAAGGAAGGAAGGAAGGAAGGAAGAAAGGACCATGCCAACCCCCCTCCCCCCTGGCCCTCCCGAGGTCAAACACAACCCTGATGCAGCCCTTAATGAAATTGAGTTTGACACCCCTGGTGTAGGCAGTTTCAAACAAAGGACAACTAGGAATGTCTATTCCTCCCACACCTGTCCATTGGCTTCCATTCCCAGCTGTTGTAAGAATAGTACTCCAGGTGTGCTTCACATTAGGAAGATGTTTGATAGATAATACTTTGAGTCCTATCACAGCTGTTCATTACAAGTCACAGTTGTGTCTCAATGATGGCATAGCATCATGACGTCATGCAAATGGAATCTAATGCAAGGATATTTGTTTATTTATTTATTTATTTATTTATTTATTTGTTTTTTGTTTATTTGTCAAACACGTACAAGGTAGCAGGTATAAGTATGAACATGAACATGAACGAAGGAAATGAATACAAATAAATGGGGCAGTAGGACAGGGACGGTAGGCACGCTGATGCGTTTATGCACGCCATATCAGTCCTATCGTTTGCATAATTCCCTCATGTCACTCCTTTAATCTGTAGTTTAATGGGACATAAAAGATGGTAAACTAGCAATGCCAATTCAAGGGAAAAAATAAACAGTCTGTCCCAACTGCTTCCTGGCCTCCTCCCCATATCCCTTCGGTTATTACAAGATCAACAGGGAAAAAAAAATAGTAATAAAGTTTTACTTTAAAAGATGTTATTATGCATCCTGCTTCACTGCTTTATGCATACCTGCATATTGTGAGAATAATTTTTCATGCTGATAAGCCGTCTAGTAGCAGTTGCCAAAACAATCAGCAGGTACAGATTGCCTCAATCTCCTGAAAAAGATAACTCTACTCCATTTTACAAGGTAAGAGTGAGAAAATAGACCCGTGTTTTGTCATGTTAGATTGGCTATATATAGGATCTCAGTTGAAAGAAGAGTACACACTAGAATTGTTGTATTATAAGTTTAAAATTCCTTTTAGCAAATATTCCTGATAAGAGGTCTGAGAGAATTGTGGAGGTGGGTTTGTTGTTGTTTTTTTGGTTGTTTTTTTTTTTAATAATTGCTTCCAATCCAGATTGTTAGGAAGGAAGTCTGACACATAAACAGGCATATATCCCACAAACTTAAAAATGGAAGTTTTAGAGGCATATAATAAGCACATTGAAAACATGAAAAGTTAGATAGAAAGTTGAAATACAGATTTTTTTTTCCTTCATAGAAAGTGACTTGATTAGAATACCAATTTCAGGAGTTGTTGTACCTACACAGTACTTACATCTACAAATCATGAACAATGAAGGCAGTCTATCAGAGTTCACCAGCTGAGGTGTAAGAATAACACCAGGGGTCTATCAGGAGTTGAGAGGCTAAATAAATAGGTTTCTTTAGAATGTGAAGATCATAGACTGGGACAACATGGATCAATTCAGAGTAATTTTGGAAGAAATAACAAAGCAGGTACATCTATTTCAACTCAAAGCAAGAGAAATTCTCTTTATTGCTCTTAGGAGATTCTTGGAAACACACAATAGGCACAATCCTGACCTTCAGTTGTGGGGACATACTTTATTTTATTATTTATCAAATTTATATAGCTATTCACCTATGGACATGACTCCAGGTGGTGTACAATTAAAAAAAAACCTTGGGAAGTGACACAGTCATAGATAAATGGGTACATCCGTTTATTTAGAAACAACTGAAAGAATTGATATACCCAAAGATAACTTTTGAGTCGTTATGAGACACCTTGGAGAAAGCTGAATTTGGAATGGAGAATTTAAGCTGAATTTGGAATGGAGAATTTAAGCTGAATTTGGAATGGAGAATTTTAAGTCAAGTTTTCTCTTTTGAACTTGACTACTCTGGCCAAAAAAATTGTTTAAAAAAAACCAATGTGGAGATAGACAAGAGACCAAGAGGGACCAAGGGAAGAAAAGAAAACTGGATAGGTGGATATGTGTAATTGTGCTCAGTTTTAGACTCTGAAAGGCAATGCTCCAGCACCAACTTGTGCATAGAAAAATTGAGTCACTGGATCAGCAAATAAGTAATGGCAGACCTTATTGTAAGCTATAAGAGACCAGAGGTCTTGAGACCATGATTTCACACCCAGAATAGGAGATTTATGAGTATCTTAGGCAGAAAAATTGAACTCGCAATAGAATTGGGCTGCATCTTGACTGACATCTAGTTAGGCAGAACTAGGCTTTAACTGCCAGGCAGCAATTACACAGAATATTTTTTTTTAATCTTGCTGTCACATATATGGAACTTATTACCTGCATAAACTTTCTATTGGCTTAGAAATATTATTCACAAGTTGAAGTAGAACTCATTTAATTGAGCTTGGAGAGTACATTTAATTCAGCTGGAAGCAGTGCTTATTTCCTGTTCTATACCTTGATATAAAGTTCCTGTGAAATCTTCATCAATGTCTGGGGTGAGAGAAAGTGTTGGCAGTGTCTACGGTATCATAGATGCTTTATATTTTAGTTAGCTCCTTGCACATGGGACTCCATGACCTTTTATCTAACAATGTTTTATACCCATTTGCTAACTCTGTAGTTCAGGTAAGGAACACTCCATTTCAGAGTGCTCTATAGAACCGGTAGTAAACCGGTGGTGATGTCACGGAGCTGGTTCTGTCAGTGCCGGTCCGTGGACGCTGCCATGTTTGTTTGTTTGTTTTTTATTATTTTTTTGGGAAAAAAAATATTTCTGGAAATTTTTTGCTGGTTTTTGCGTCTGCGCATGCGCAGAAACCGAGTTTTCGGCACTGCGCATGCGCCGCCATCTTGTTTTTGGGGTTTTTTTGCTATTTTTTGCTTTTTTTGCTTCTGTGCATGTGCAGAAGCTGAGTTTTCGGCACTGCGCATGCGCGGCCACATGGCGCGGGAGGAAGCGAATCGGTGGCGAGGTAAGTTAGAACCCACCCCTGCTCCATTTGACTCAATTATCATGACCAATGGCAATGATGAAGCAAGAAATCCCTTCTGTGGAGCCCTTGGTGCTCTCTGAGTTTGGTTGTTTGCTTGTGGGTGTTTCATTGCCCAACTAGATAACATCATCAGTTTGAGTGAGAGTAGGCTTTATTTCCTGCTTATACACAGTAGCTTCCCTGCCAGTCTATGTAGATTCTCAATCATCCAGGTTATGGTTGTCCCAAAGGTGCTTTTCCAAAGGGCAACTGGATTTCATGGGGTTTTTTGTTTCCTTGAAAACGTTTTGCTTCTCATGCAAGAAATTTCTTCTGTTCCCCAGAACTGAAGAAGCTTCTTGGGTGAGAAGCAAAATGTTTTTAAGAGGGGAAAAAAACCCCAAGAAAGTCCAGTTGCCTTTAGGAAAAACACATTTGGGGCTTCCCTGCCAGTGTTGATGATGGTGTGGTTTTCTCCTTGATAGTTCCTTGATCCCTATTTATCTGGGCATAGGCTGCTGGAGAGGATGTGTTCTGGTCTTTTTGTTTCCTTCATCGCTTTTTTATTATCTCTTCTGAATCATGTGTAAATACGGTTTATTTCTATATGTCTATTGATGGCCGATTTGTCTGAATGCCAAGCTTCCAGGAATTTCCTAGGTTTTTGAACTTAGCTTGGTCTAGAATGCTCAGAGTTTCCCAGTTGAAAGTATGGTTGAGTTTGTCCATGTGTTGTGAGATTAAGGAATTTTTATCATAACTTCTGACTGCTATTTGGAGTTCATGGATGTGCTCTGCTGGTCTTCTGCCTGGCTGTCCTACACGGAAATCATCATAGTCCTTACCCTATGTGTTGTAGATTCCACAGTGTCACGAGTCCCCAATCTGTTTGGCTGCTGATCACACTGGAAAATATATCCTCTCAAAATGGCTGCTGGAGGTGCCTAAAAATAGTTTTCCTTTAATGACTTAGTAATCCTGTGTACCTTTGCTTTTTTTCTGTGCAAGTATGCATATTTTCAAAGCATTACCATGAGCTGTCCATCATATTCTAAGAAAGAGTATAGCTCTTATTTAAGACTCAGTTTCTTGAAAATAAATATGATGGGGTTTTTTTCCTCCTTTTTTTAAATTATTTTTTTAATGTGAAATATTAAGTGGGGCAAGAAACTTTGAATACACCAAGGCACCTATCTCGCAGCATAAAACAGTGCATGAAGCAAAGAGACTTGAGATTGTTCTAGTCCATAAAACATGGATTAAACATCAGAGCTGGACTGCAAATACTAGAGGAACCACAAGGGAGTTAAAGCCAGTGTGATTTATGGAGCTGTGTGTTTAACACTACCATTGATCAAGACCTGCCTTGAGTATACCATCCAATTTTAAGCACCACACTTTCAAAAAGGGACCATGAAGATTATCGTAGGACTAGAAACTAAGATACAGTATATAAATAAAAATTGAAGGAACTGGTTATGACAGTCATGCAATGTGTCAGATTTGAAGAGGAAAACCTATATGGATAATGCAGGGGGTGCCCATATTACAACTTCAGCAATTCCTTACAGAAGCATTGGATTTAAGAAGTGCCAACAGGTGTGATACGCACACCCCCATGTGCTGTGAGTCATTTTTTCCCCTCTTCGATTCTACTTATTACTACTTATTCAGCCCTAGTGAATATGTTCAGCTTTAAGAAAAGACAGCTGAATGGGGATATGCTACTGAAAGGTGTCATATAAAAGATCAAGACATGTTCTCTCACCTTCCAGAAGGCAAGAATTGAAAAATAATTATAATGCTTAAATGATAGGAAAGCGAATTCTAATTGAACGTTAGAACAAAAACTCTGTAACCTAAGAACAGTTTGGTCTAGTGCAGTGATGGCGAACCTTTTCGGCACCACATGCACTTCCGGTTTTCGGTGGGCGCATGTGCGCCAGCCAGCTAGACTTCCAGTTACTGGCGCGCATGTGCGCGCAATGATCAGCTGGCCAGCACGCATGCTCACGCCGGAAAACGGAAGACCAGTTTTTCCAGTTTCCAGCACTGCCGCATGCACGGCCAGCTGATCGTTGCGTGCGCATGCACGCCAGAAACCCAGAAGAGGAACAGGTGACGCTGCACATGCCAGGCAACATGGCTCCACTTGCCACTTCGGGCACACGTGCCATAGGTTCGCCATCATGGGTCTAGTGGGTTAAGGTGACCAGGCGAGAAATCAGGAGACTGTGAGTTCATGTTCTGCCTTAATCACGAAAGCTAGCTCAGTGACTTTAGGCCAATCGCACACTCTCATCCCACCCACCTCACAGGGTGTTGTTGTGGGGAAAATAGGAGGTAGAAGTTGTTTTGGATATGTTCACTACGTTCAGTTATCGGTAAAATTAATAAAGGTGATAGATAGATAGATGATAGATGATAGATAGATAGATAGATAGATAGATAGATAGATAGACAGACAGACAGACAGACAGACAGACAGACAGACAGACAGACAGGTGATAGATAGATAGATAGATGATAGATATCAAGGTGACATTGGAAGCAATTATCCAGAGACATGGTGGGCTCCTTGAAGGATTCAAGTGCAGGGTAAAAAGCCATGTTTATGGGATACCTTAATTTGCATTCAGCTTTGAGTGGGGATATTGGCCTCAGCTTAAATGGCCTTTTCCAGCTGTATGATCGTATGATGTTACAAAAATAAATGCCAAGTACCAAAATCAAAGTTGCAAGCTTCAAATAATGATTTGGAACAAGATAATATAGATGAAGCAGATTAATAGATTGACCCTAGAAAATGAAAATGAAACTGCCAAGAGGCTTATGGGTATTTAACTGCATTAAAGCAGGTAAGTAGCACAACAGATAGACTGGAGTGAAACCAAGGTTTTTTGTCTTTGGTCAAAGAGGACTACATGACTCATAGTTTCATACCCTGGTGATCTGTGTTCAGTTGAGGATGGTTTAGGACTCTTCCTTGTTTCTCACCAAAGGTATTTGACTTTCAACTTCAACCTTCAGTTTTAAGTTCAAATAGTACTGTGAGTTCCTTAACTTGGATGGAGAGTAAATAATCTCAAATGAAGGTTTATAATCTAAATTCCCAAGATCTGTGTATTCTAAAAGGGCACCTCTTCTTCAATCTAATTTAAGGAACATGATACACAAGCTGTGATTTCTGATAATAAAGATAATAAAGCCGTCTTCCTCCACTTGAACATTCTCCAGTCATGTAAATTTCATTTTACAAAATTTTGAAAAATGGCCATGCTAATTGGGAAGTTCTAGGATTTGAAATTTATCCAACTGGAGGGCACTGCTGTAAATGTCCTAAAATATGTATTTGTTTACAGAGTTTCTATTGAGCCCCATTCAAAAGATAAGAAAAACCATAATGCAACAGCCATTTAAAACTGTCAAAACTTAATTATGTATACATAGCATTAAGTTGGAATTAAAAAACTAAAATTAAAGTCAGCAGCCTAGAATCAGTAATAACAATACTATTACTAACATCTTCTCAAACAGGATAATTGTTTAAAAGGGTGATAACCAACACAAATTGGCAATGATGATGGAAGTTTGCTACTGCAGAGAAGACTAAAATTCTTGCATCATCTTTTCTTGATAAATTGAGGTTGTTGTTTTGTTTTGGGTTTTTTTAAAAAAGAATACACAACTTTGTAATATTTGGGGAATCTTGAAGGTTGACAAGAACGAGATGAGGCATAATTTCTAGCATTGTGCCTTGCCTTGCCCACAAACAGCTTTAATGTTGTATTTTTCTGCAACGGCTTCTACTAGTCATCCAGTGCAGAGTTATAAGTCATTTCTTTAAAGTTATATCTCTTGCCATTTGATTTCTTCTGACAGAATATCCATCATGTTCCATGTTTATTTAGAAAAAACAAATAAGAAAATGTTGCTACCCTTTCAGCCTGGCCTGAAGTTTAGTAATTAAATTTTAGCAAACCAAGCAAAAATCTGCTGCCTTTCCCTCTTGTTATTACAGATATTGGTAGAAATAATATATTTAGAATACCATTAGATTATATGAATTGCTGTTCTGATCCAGAAGAAATCAGTGAGGGTTCCTCACCTTTCTGTATTGCTAATATTTGTATTAAGTACAGCATAGCATCTCAGTAAAAATGCATAATTCTGGAAATTTGGAAGCAATGAAAAAAATCATGAGGGAAGAAAAATTAAAGTATAGGTAATACTTAATTCTCAATGATCTTTACAAACATAAATTTTCCTTCATTCCTGCATTACATTTAATTTGGGTATTAATCATGTTTTGTATGCTTAATTTTATTGAAAAAGTATGACATTCAATATTATAAATTGATTGAACATTAGAATTCAAGCAATTTAAAGTAAATTCAAACAAAACAAAACAAAACAAAACATTTTTTTAAATTCCACTATCTGTCTTTTCTTTTTTTCTTTTTTTATTTCTTTCCCCTACTCTAGGTCTTCTCTATATATCTGAGATTGGAAATTAAATCATTTTAAGAACAGTGTTTCTCAACCTTGGCAACTTTAAGATAAGTCATGCTGACTGGGGAATTCTGGGAGTTGAAGTCCACACATCTTAAAATTGCTAAGGTTGAGAGACACTGGATTAGAATGTGACTGTAAGTACAGCAAAAATTTTCCCCATTTCACCTTCATCTTCATTCATGACTCCTGCCAAGTTCCATTATGATTTCTTAGCTACAATGTGGAACTGATTTTCTGTTACTTTCTCTCTGTAAAATTTACTCCAATCTATAGGGCTGTGATTTTCTGGTGGTTCCCCATTCAAGTGATAATTAACTGAGCCTGATTATTATTTTCAAGGTCAGCCAAGTTTTTTAGTTACGACTTACCTCCAAGCATACACGGGGAAAAAAAGTTTTTATGGCTATTTTGTGTACTCCATATCAGGCGTGGGTTTCACTTACCTTCGCTACCGGTTCGGAACTGTGAACGTGCATGCGTGGCGCTTCTGCGCATGCGCAGATCATCTGTGATGACGTCCGGGCGGGTGGGTGGAGCCTCACAACGCCGTCATCGGTTCGCCCGAACCAGAGCGAACCGGTAGCAACCCACCACTGCTCCATACAATCCATAGGCTGTCTTCATGTAACATACTTAACCAGGTTAAAGACATAGCAGCTTTTGCATACTAAGATTGGTTAGTATTAATTTTGACCAGAATTTTATGGCATAGTGTACTATGCAAACACAGAAAATGGATACTGGACCGGTCCATCAATTGTGAAGCTGCATCTACAGGGCAATGCACAGGGCAGCTCTTTTTTCTCTATGTGATATCTGGTCTGTGTAGAGGTGGAGGAATCTGCTTATGTCTTCTCCATGTCACTACTGCATGTTCTTACCTTAATTCTATTATGCTCTATTTCTGCATCGGTTTTCAATTAAAAAAATAAAAATGCTTGCTCAAATTACATATTATTATTCAAAGTCTATAATTTTGGTGCATAATTAAATGCATATTTTACCCATCAGTTCAAAAATACGTGTTTAAATTGCCAAGAAATGTGCTGCAACATTTGGGGAAATGTGAAATCTGTTGAATAGCCAAATGCCAACTTGCACATTGGCATAAGACAGACTTGCCAAGCTGTTACCCCCAAGATATATTTGGCTAAAACTCTCAGAATTCTCAGCCAACATGGTCATTAGTGATCTTGGTGGTAATTCTGAGTGTTGCTATCCCAAAACATCTGGGGCTCCGAGGTGGGCAAACTTTTTCAACTCTATCCCTTATACATATGAGACATAGGTGTCATATTTGCCACAATTATGGCAAATTGACAAAACAAATTATGTGACATCACAAACATAAGCTCTCCCTCTTATACTCGGGTTGTGATCTCAGTCCCAAGAATGTAAAGGGTGGAAAATTCACATCACAACATGGAAACAAAAGTTTCATCACTTTTTCCATGAATGCCCGTGAGAGTTATACTCTCTGCCTTGCCTGACTTGAACATTGGTAGAGTGGTAGGAACAATATTGTTAATCCCTTCCTCCATTTGAGAAGGATTTTAATGATGTTAAGGGTCAAACCTTTTTGAAGAGCTGCAGTGGATAACTTAATACTTTGAAAACCATCAATGACACCCAAACATCTAATGCTTAATACCACCCATTTTGAGGGACTCAGGGAGAACAGTGGTTGCTGTGGAGCTCATGCATCCTACAAATTTTCTACTCCTGCAGAGATTTGATGAGACAAAGTTCTTCCAGGATCTTTATGAGTAAATTCTTCTAACCTGAGACATGCAAAGATGTTGTTTCTTCCTACATAGTCAGTAAGCTAGTAAAAAGCTTCTGCATCAGGCTATGATGTAGAGCACGGGTGTCAAACTCACTGCATCACGTTGCTGTCACGTGACATATCGTGACATTTTTTCCCTTCACAGAGCTGGGGTGGGCATGGCCTGCATGTGACACATCTGGACTGCGGGCCGCCAATTTGACACCCCTGATATAGAGCAACTGAGTGTCAGGCTTGATTAGGAAAAATCAAGGTTCAATACATTACTCTCATTAAATGACTATATGTAAGACCTTATCTTTCTGTTCAAATTATACCATCTGAATCAAGATAACGGTGGAGTGGGGAAACCTTTGTAAGTGTGGTGGAACATAGCAAGGAGGTGGATTCCCAGGAGAGAGGGGGTACATTTCAGAGGAGTGAGAAAATTCAGTCTCGATATCATGTGTGAAAGAGAGTGAAGACAGCCCCTCCCTAATAGTTCACAGACTATATTGTAAATGTAGAGTATATTTTAGATGCAGATAATAGAGTCCTCAATCCGGCAAGATTTTTTTCTATAGATAAAGAACTCAGCTTGGAAGAAACATCACATGTCATTCTTGGTTTGGGGCCTTACAGCAAGTTATCCCAAGCTCCTTGGAAGAAAAATGAGATGTACATTTAATGAATTAATATGAAATTAGTTTCTGATATTTATTTTCATCATAATTATAGAAAAGAGACTGGCTGAGCGGGGTGGGGAGGAGTCAAACAGGGAACTAGTCTGGAATCCCAACATGGGCACACAAGAAGGTGAAATCTGACCTCTCTTGAATGCCGTTGAACTTTATCTAGTCTTATCCAGTTGCAAACTGTGAATCTGATAAGATTCTTGTGTATAGGCTGGAGCAATAAAACAGCTAATTGAACTCTTCACATGTGGATTTGCTTGTTTGCAGCTGACAATAACAATCTTATTGTTTCTATTGTAGAATACTTATGAGGGTTTAAAGCATTTCACATACATTATTTTGCATTCCTTTCCATAAAATATTGATACAAGTCAGTATTCATGCTGGAATTAGAGGAGGGCTGAGAACAAATGACTTGTTGTCTATAAAACACCCATAGCTTTCATGGGACCATTGTTTGTAAAAACCCTCAAATAAGCACATCTGTTTCCCCACACTCATTATCACACATGCAACTGATCTCTACACACACAGCTACATGGATGCATTGTCACAATGAGGAAAAATGATCTTGTTAAGGAAGTCAGGTTAAGGAAGTCAAATGATCTTGTTAAGGTGCAAAGGGAACTCCCCAAATCCTTAGCAAGATCACCATTTCACTGCTGCTCTAAGTGGAGGATCTTTTCCAGTATCTTATCCAAGCAGGATTATATCAAGTGATGTTATGTAGGACAGCTGCACACAGACAGACTTTAACACTTCTCTCCCTTCCAAATGGCCTTATTACAATCCTTTGTACTTCCCTTTTGTTCCCTGTAATGTTATCTATCTGATAAAGAAAAGGGAAAGTGTGTCCCATCGTTAGATATAGTTTAAAAGTTTAAAGATTTCCTCAACTCAAAAACATCTTATGGCTGACTACAGGGACACATTCATGTGATTCTCTTGGTAAGAACCTGAAAATAGTTTGCCATTGTTTTCCAAGAAATCTGTTTGGAATTTATTTTGAAATTAGATATTGGGCCACTCTAAGTATGTTCATCTCTCCTTAAAAACTCTTCCAAAGTTCCCATAGCTTTCAGCTTCCATTAATTGAATTGATTCCCCCTGATGGCTTCCCAGCTCCCAGTCCCCAGTATTAACATGTCCCTTGCTTAGCACAGTTTTTGTGATCCTGCATTGCCTAGGTATATAAAACTTTCCCCCATTATTCTTTCTTAACATCTTTCTTAAAAATCTAGAACATCAGAGGATATTCTAATCCACCTTCTTCAAAACTAGTTAGGAGTATGACTGACTTTCAAATTACTTTGGTCTTTTAAAAGGATTTTTTTTCCTTTTTCTTTTCAAAAGAGGTTTATTCTGATTAACTGACCTGAATGTTAAGAGAATTTTAATTTGTATTCAGCCTGTAAGAATATCATCCACTCAGATGAGACAGTGCTGTTTAATTAGGTCTTGTAGTTAACTCAGAAGAAAGTAAATGCACTGCCAGGGGTTTGGGAAGGAGGGTTAGAGACCCCTGGGATCTGAGACCAAGTTTGGAGGAGCTTAAAAAATATGAAGTCAGTAGCTTTTCTTCTTCTTATTCTTCTTTAGGAATTAGAAATGAATGCCTTAGAAAAGATTGGAGAGAGACTGAGAGAGGGAGACTTCCATTCCGTAGTCAGCAAGTTTTTAACTTAGCCCATTAGTTTTAATGAACTTGCTTAGAAGACCGTATGGAATTCTACATTGAAGCCAATAAATAAATAAACACAAATGCTCTTCTTTTAGCATTTCCGGAAAGAAGCGTCTGATATTATGATAAATATGGTACCGTCAGGGTGTTCATCTGCCACAGGATTTGTGTCTCATTTATGACACAAACAAGCTGTGAAAATTATAAGGAATGAACACTCTGCAAACAACTGCCATTAATAGCCACAGAAGGATAATATCTACACAATTATAGGGTGAATCTTCTTTGCAGTTCTCCCTGTGGCTTGTGAAATGAAAGATATCTGCTCCCTGTGATTCCCAAAGCCAATACTGCTTGCCTTCCTTGGGTTTTTAATTTTGGTTGTTTCCACCTCCCCCTCTCCTTTCTATTCCTTTTGATTTAAAAATTATTAAGCCACACACTTCCCTTTCTGGACATGACAGGCACAAAACTGACAAAATGAGATGGCAGGGAGAGGCTTTATAATTCTCAATGTGAAAATTGATTTGAGAATGCTGGCTGTTTTTAATTTTTCATTACTCCTTCTTGTAAGGACACCCAGGTTCTCAACAAGCTAGACATTTGTACTCCCAATATAAAAATACAATTAACACTTGAATTGGCATTTACTATCCTGTGGTGTGGAATTTTTTTTTTTTTAAGAAAGTTGCGTGAGCTACAGAAAAGCGTTGGCTTAGTAAAAGTTGACTCGAAGGTTGAAGTTCAGATCAGAGTCTTCCAAATGACTATACTGTATCTGTATCATTACTGTCTTTTGAGAGGTTGTTTTTTCTCTCTCTCTCTTTTGCTTGGTCAAAAGAAAGCAATATGGCAATGTCAACCCTTTGACTGAAGCCCTATCCCTTTTTATGGGACACTTCACCACCTCCACAGATGCCTCAACCATCTTCCACTTGCCTTGCTTTGCTTTGCCAGTGATTGTATGTTGCTGATGATGTTATCCATTCAGTCGTGTCTGACTCTTGGCGATTCTATGGGCCAGGTCTCTCCACATCTTCTGATCTTGCGCTATGTCTTTGAGTTGTTCTATGTTCTGGCTAGTGGTCAGCTTTGATGATGTCCAGCCACTGTGTTCTTTGGCACTCTGGTTTCCTTTTATCGCTAACTCTTCCAAACGTAATTGCTTTCTCCAGTGAATTTCCCTGCATGACATGGCCAAAATAAGTGAGATGTGTCTCTGTACAACGTAAACATTTCTTTACGCCACTGACTGCTTCAGCAACTGGTATTCCTGTAGTCCTATGGGTGGGTGCCCTATCTGACACATTTGAGATCCTTTCCATGGGATTTTCTTGGCAATATGTTTGCAGAGTAGGTCGCCAGGCTTTTCTCCAATCCTGTAACTCACTTTTCGACAGCTGCCCAGGGACAGCAACTGCCATAGTCTTTGTTAACCCCAGGCGATGATCAATCCGGTATGGGATACTTTTTTTGTTGTTGCACATCCCGGACATAAATGGGTTTCAGCTCCTCTCCTTGGGATGGCGCTACAGAGCATTGCAGGTGAAATCAACTAGACACAGGGACAGTTTTTTCCCTTGGGCCATCACTATGCTGAACATCTAATTCTCACAGTGCTCTCTAATGTCTATGTGTATTTACCATGTATTATGGCTGCAGCATTATTATTAGTTATCCTTCTTATTATGGTTCTTTCTCCCCCTGTCTTATTAGTATTATTATTATGATTATCATGATTCTGTTGTTTTGCATGTACACTGAGAGCTTCTCATTGGAAGAGAGAAATTCCTTGTGTGTATAATCACACTCAGCCAAATAAAATATTCAATTCAATTCAATCATGGTTAATGGGTTTGTGGATATGCTTAGTCGGGCTCCTCAGTTGACACGTTTGGCTTGGGTGACTCTCCCAGTATACTTTCTGGTGACATACCTCCACCACAGCTCTCAACTTTAACAGAACACACAAGGGGTATCCAGATGGAGGGGGATTCTGTGCCACCAATGGGCATGGCCTAAGCCAATCCTGGAGACATCCAGTGTCTTATATACTTTTCTGTTTCATTCTGTTTCCTCCCAGGAAGAATTTAAGCAGTCTGAGCAGAACGCTTGCAGGTTGTTGTTGGAGGCTCACCTTCAACATGGCAGTACCTCGTGTCAAAAGAGCTAATAGCCACCCTTCTTCAGCAGAGCACTTCCAGATGTGGTCAGACTGCATCTTTCAAAATTCCCCAACAGGTTTTGGAATTGGAAGAATGGCAGCCCCACCAGAATTGAAAAGCACCATGTTCTTAGGTATTTGGGCTTCAGCTCTCAGAAGTTGCTTTGGGCTAAGATGCTAAAGTGAGGAGCGGGCAGAAACATGCTAATCTTCTTCTGTAAGATTTTTGAAAACAACCTAACCACCACAAATCTCTCCCTGATTAGTTTCCATCCATTGCTTCTTGTTCTACCTTCAGGTGCTTTGGATAATAGGTTGACTCCCTCTTCTTTGTGGCAGCCCCTGAGATATTGGAACACTGCTATCATGTCACCCCTAGTCCTTTTTTTCATTAAACTAGACATACCCAATTCCTGCTTTTGTTCCTCATATGTTTTGGCCTCCAGTCCCTAATCATCTTTGTTGCTCTTCTCTGCACTCTTTTTAGTCTCAACATCTTTTTTACATCGTGACAACCAAGTAAGACACCCATGAGTAAGGCACAGAGGCAATAATCCTTTCTTGTTTGTCAGCAGTTGTCTGATCTGGAGACCTTCTATCTCTTGATTCTGTTGATTGCATTAAAACAATATAACTGGGGACTAATACATAGTTGTTGTCCTGAGTAAACTTCCAGAAAATAATTCCTGGGCTAAAAAGTGAAAATAAGTTTTGAATAGCCAACTTCTTCTTGAGATATATATTAGAAATATGAATCAGACTGAGATTCCCCAAACTGGTGCTCTTGTGCTGGTTGGGAAATCAAAAGTGAGATCAGTTGCTCATCTAACAAGCACAATGTGAGGGAACACTTGGTTAATCATTTATAATTCTTTCTCATACAGTATCATAAGCTCATACACATTCATCTGAATGGAATATCACTATAGCTACTAATGGACTATTCCAGCCAGTTTGATGTAGTGGTTAAGGTGCTGACCTAGAAATCAGGGAACTGTGAATTCTAATTCTGCCTTAGGCATGAAAGCCGGTTGGGTAACTGGGCCAGTCACACTTTCTCAGCCCAACCCACCTCACAGGGAGGTTGTTGTGGACAAAATAAGAAGAGAAAGGATGTGTTTCCACCTTGAGTTATTTATAAAATAATAAAGGCAGGATAAAAATAAATAAATATTCTTGATTCTACATTCAGAGGGGATGAAATACTTATGTGTTGAATGCAACCTCTTTGTTGTAGCTGGAGCTCATAAAGTACACCATTATTTCTATCCCTGACTGAAGTCCTCTTTCATAGATTAAAAATTGGGGGGCATCAAATTTGAATTTCTACAAGATACAACTAGGCTGGTTATAACTATTTCTGTTTGCATTTGCTTTTCCTTTCTATCAAACTGCCTGCTCGAGAACTACACTATAAAGTCATTTTGTAATTACATTTCTGCAAAAATGGAGCAAATATAGTTCGTATTCCTGAAAATCTAAATGGGCTTTTCTGGTTACACAATTCCTACCTAAAGCTGTGCTTAGCAAAAAAACAAAAACAAAAAAAAAACTGGCATCTGCATCTTTACAGAAGCCTTGTGCCACATCCATTACCTCACTGAAACTTCATTTCATTGGCTGACCAAATCTTGAGAATAGATTTTTTTTTTTAAAAAAAAAGCCCTATAAAGTTACCAACTGTAAAAAGTAGCCTTCTTCAGAAGACTGTAACTTTTCCATTTATATGGAGGTCTCGCATTTAAGTCTGCTTTCTACATTTGGTCTTGCAGAAAACAGAAACAAATGCATCAGTGCATCAATGAGGATAGAGATAAAATACTTCGATAAACTAGGTACTAAACATCATTTTGCCTCACTCAAAATAAAACCAACTCCTGTCACTGATATTCCATGAAGGAGATTATATGAATTTGAACCCCGAGTAGCTAAGGACAAACTCCCCCACTAACTGCTCCCTTTGTGAAAAACAAGCTGGAATTGGAAAGATACACTGACTAAACAATAGTTCCACCTGGCTAACTTGCCGGCTTTGGGGAAAGAGAGAGACATGAGAGATGATGGCGATGATGCTACAAATACAGGTTGGAGGAGTAGGGGGAGGGAGGACCAAAAAAAAAACAAAAAACCCCTATTTCAGTCGGTTCCAAAAATAGGCTGTTGAAGCTGAAGCTGCATTGTGGGTGAGGTGGGGGCGGATTATTTATTTATGCATTTCCAGTTTGTCTGTCTGAGGACTCGAGCACGCACCAAAAAGAGAATAGGGGGGAGGGGGAGGGAAGCAGTGGTATAAAACGCCGTTTCCCTATCGGAAGCAGCTGATTAAAATCTTTTGCGTCCGAAGTACGGAGGTTATGTAATTGAGGAGAGAGGAAGAACGGGCGAAAAACCGAGAGGAGGAAGTTTCTAGAAGATGATTCCTCGCCTAACTTTTCTGCTTCTCTCCTCCCCCCCGCTTCGTTTCCCTGGGAGCGTCTGACTAGTTCTGCAGCTTGGCAGAAAAGCTAGACGTTACCTCATAGCTGCGGCCAGACAGCCGCGTCTTCTGTGCCAAGCAGCTACGGCAGAAGCTCACGCGGCTCCGGCCTCGCTTGATTAGCACTTTGGCTGCTTTCGAGAATCCTGGAGTGTTTTTGTTCCAGGTGGGCCGCCCAGGGTTACGCGGAGACGCTCCTTTGGTGTAAATGAGCTTGCGTGGAAAACGAAGAGGGAGCGCGAAGCAGCATTTAAAACACACACACACACACACACAAACAAACAAACAAACACACACACCTAGACTCTGTAGAGATTCTCAGTCATCCAGGTCATGGTTGTCACACACACACACACACACACACACACACACTGTAGAAATTCTCAGTCATCCAGGTCATGGTTGTCTCACACACACACACACACACACACACACACACACACACACACACTATAGAAATTCTCAGTCATCCAGGTCATGGTTGTGTCACACACACACACTATAGAAATTCTCAGTCATCCAGATCATGGTTGTCACACACACACACACACACACACACACACACACACACACACACCTGTAGAAATTCTCAGTCATCCAGGTCATGGTTGTCTGAAAGGTGCTTTTTCAGGAGGCAACTGGACATTTTCGCTTTTTATCCAAGAAGCTTCTTCAGCTCTGACAGGATAGTAGGGAATGGAAGGATTTATATTCCTTGCAGACAGCTGGTCATTTGCATCCTTTTGCATGCTGGATGACTGAGAATCTCTATAGACTTTTAGCTATACAATTTGGGATGAACACCCTTTGAATGGTGTGGGAGTAGGAATGGATTTCCAGATTGGGGGGAAAAATGGCAGACTACAGGAACCAGGAGCACTACTCAGGTAACTCTGAGGACACAGATAAACCTCCAAGTGCTTAATGACCCTCTAAAAGGATGCAAATGACCAGCTGTCTGCAAGGAATATAAATCCTTCCATTCCCCACTATCCTGTCAGAGCTGAAGAAGCTTCTTGGATGAGAAGCGAAACATCTTCAAAGAAAAAACAAGAAAGTCCAGTTGCCTCCTGAAAAAGCACCTTTGGGGCACACCTCTAGAGTGTTGATGGGTTACTAAGAAGACACACAAGGCAATCGCACCTTTCCTTTGTGTCGTCTGCACAAAACTGGATCTGTTCTTTATTTTTAAGGCCATCATTAAGGACTCTCGGAATCCTAGGGGGGCGGGAAACAAAACAAAACAAAAAAGTATCTATGGGACAAGTGGTTATTGTGTTCCTTGATGCGTTGTGTAGGGATATACAGGTAGTCCTTGCCTTATGACCACAACTGAGCCCAAAATTTAGGTTGCTAGGTGAGAAATTTGTTCAGTGAGTTTTGCCCCATTTTACTACTTTCCTTGCTTAACGTTTGTTAAGGGAATCACTGAAGTTTTAAAAAATTAGTAGCATGGTTGTTAAGTGAATCTGGTTTTCCCATTGAATTTGCTTGTCAGAAGATCGCAAGAGGGAATCACATGACCCCGCAGACACAGCAATAGTCATAAATGTGAATCAGTTGTCAAACATCCGAGTGTAAATCACATGACTGAGGGGATGCTGCAACGGTCATAAATGTGAAAAATCATCATTGTCACTTTTCAGTGCTGTTGTAACTTCAAACAGTCACTAAGTGAACTGTTGTAAGTCGAGGACTACCTGTATAGCTGGGCCATTTATTTCTGTGATTGTGAAGAGAAGAATACTTGTGACAATCAGAATTGTTGTATCATTTTTTCTTTAAAAAGTGGTACAGGTAGTCCTTGACTTATGACCCACAATTGAGTCCAAAGTTTCTGCTGCTAAGCGAGACAATTGTTAAGTCAGGTTTGCCTTTTACAACCTTTCTTGCCACAGTGGTTAAGTGAATCACTGCAGTTATTAAGTTGGTAACATGATTGTTAAGTGAATCTTGCTGCCCACAGACTTTGCTTGTCAGGTCACAAAGGGTAATCACATGCACTGCAACTGTCATAAATACATGCCAGTTGCCAAGCATCTGAATTTTGATCATGTGACCATCATTTGATCATGTGACCATGGGGATACTATAACCATTGTGGGAAAACAGGTCATGTCACTTTTTTCAGTGCTGTTGTAAATTAAATGAATGGTTGTAAGTCGAGGACTACCTGTACTTTTGGGTTGAGTTGGAGAGAGTGATGCCCCCAGGAAAAGATCAAATCCACCCAGAGCTGCTTTGAGCTCATGAGAGGACAACTGGATGCCCTGTGTTGTTTCTTCGTGTCATATTATATATGTGGGAATATGCATAATTTTGTATTTATTTATTTTGTCATGTTTGTGTAGTGTATATTGGAGGTGGAGACCCTTTGAGAGCTGTATGCAACAAAATTTCATTTTAATGTATGCCAATTAGCGTACATTCAAAGTGACAATAAAGTTATTCTAAGTCTAAGTCTTTCAAGATTACTAGCCACTTGAAAATAAAACCACTCCAAACTATACACTCACGAGATGTAGCATCCTCAGGCAGGGATCGCCCATCCTGTTTTGATTTGGGCCAGTAGTGGGTTCTAAATACTGTTGCTACCAGTTTGCGTGCGTGATGCTTCTGCGCATGCACAGAAGCATCCCGGGCGGGTGGGCGGAACGTCCCGGGTGGGTGGGCGGAGCGTCCCGGGTGGGTGGGCGGAGCCTCCCGCCGCCGCTACCAGTTGGTTCGCCAAACCGGGCCAAACCCGGAGCAACCCATCGCTGATTTGGGCATGGTATTTGTCAAGAAGGACCTTTGATTATGATTGCCACATTCTGCCAAGGCCTATGGGATAACACAACCCTCAGCACCCATGATTATTAAGCAGTGGTGTTATAAATTGTTTTAACCTTTATTACAGGGTATGGCGTATAAACTCTGGAGTCAGTTGCTATTGAATATGAATAAATAAACTCTGTGTTATATATGCAAGTACAGTCTTTACCTGTGTGGTCCATCTCACATGATAAACTACCATGTTTTCCCAAACATTGCTAAGAATTGCAGCTGTTTTGAAAAAGAGAGCAGGTATATAGTCCTTAGGATTCCAAAACTGACCAAAGGTAATGAAGATAATATTAAAATTCTAGGCTGATCAGGGATTAATTTCAGATTACTGTCTTAAAACCTGTGTTCCAATTGCCAAAACTATTTTCTTCTGTCAAAGAGGCTTCTTTTTTTTTCTCCTTGATTCTGGGGTGATTTTGAACTTTATTGTTGCAGGAGGGTGCAATTAACTTTGCTTTTTTCCCCTCTTCTTCATTACGTGATAGTCTACCCAATTGCCCATGCTTCCCAGCCTGAAAAAGACTGAGAGGAGTTCTTTTTTTCATTATACCTTTCTTTGAAGAAGAATGAACATGTGGAAAGGTGGGGTGGTTCTACCCCTCCATCAGCTAACTAGGGGAACTAAACAATCTTACATCCTACCAGTGAGAATTTTGTTAACATTTATTCTTAAAAAAAAAAAATCAAAACACTGCCCCACATAAAACTCTGAAGCATTTTCCTTTCCATCAGACTGAATAAGAATGATTGAAAAATGCAGGATTTTTTTTGACACCCGTGTGAAGCTAAACAGGATGAACCTGTATAGTTTGTGAAGTAAATATGGGTTTACCTTTCATTTTTGATAGAGTTCCTTCCTCCAACTTATATGCCTTTCCTTTTCTTCCCTCTGTACAGGTGATTTTTGACTTACGATTATAATTGAGGCATTGGATGCATTTATTTATTTTTTGCAGTGGTTGTTAAGCAAATGCTGGAGTTGTTAAGCAAACATAGCAGTTATTAAATGAACACTGTAGTCATTATATGAATCCATTGTAATTTATGGGCATTATTTGCCAGAAACCAGAAGTAAACACCAGAAATCAGCAAAAAAAATAAATAAATCAAAAATCATGGTCACGTGGCCGCAAGATGCTGCAAATGGCGTAAAGTGAGTTGGTTGCCAAGTGCTCAAAATGTGATCACATGATTGGGGGTGTGTGGCAATCCTAGCTCTATTGGCTCCTATATCACTTTTGGGAGAGTCTGTTGTAACTTTGAACATTTGTTAAGCGATTACTCATAAATTGAGGACTACCTGTAATTTGATTATTTTTTTCTCTTCAGTTCTTTCTCATAAGTACAGGCAGCTTCATCCTCCATCCTGCAACCCTCTTTCTTTTTGATGCTGCCCTGTTCCAATTCTTCTGCCACCCTCCGTGACATTTGTTTCTTGCCTTGAGGCTTTCATATTTTGCTAGACTCTGGTGGGGTTAGAACATAATGGTATCTGTCAGGAGAAGGGGTTGTGATGCAAAGATAGCAGAAAGACAAAGACAGGGAAGGGAGAACTTAAGACCAATCGTCATCTGGTGATGGAAATGGCTCGCTGCACCACATTTAGTGTTTGCTTGACATTTCCTGTCACTGTAGTTGATGCATAAAATATTAAATATTTGGTTGATCTGCAGAAATGGCTCCATCTAGACCGTCTATCTTCTATCCTCCAGAGGTATTGGATTACAACTGCTAGAATTCCCTGTTGATGAATTCTCTAGAGATTGGAACAGTTGAAAGGAAAGGAGCACTGCTGAGGCAATACACAGTGGATTTTTCTTCTCACAAGAAAGCCTACATAAGAAAATATGTGTCGTGATGGCTTTCCTAGAATCTTACAGTCCAAGAAAGAGTGCCTTCCTCTAAAGAATTTTAGACTGATTTGTATCATTTCTCTTTTGCAGACCAAACAATGTTATTCAAATTCACACATTTGCTCTGTTTTCTACCAAATGATTCTTTTCAACATATATGTTTGTGTGTTTGTGCGTCTGCATTGTTTTCACATCTCACTGTTACTCAGCGTGAAGTGTCCATTTAATTAGCAAACATATGGTACAAGTCACGCAATAATAAACATCTCATTTCTTTTCTAGTTAATAATTATTAGCCGTTCAGCAGTGTTATGTTTTAAAATATATTGCATTAGTCAGTATAACGTGACCAGGCCAGATTCATTTTCACATTCTAATAATAATAAATGAGACTCAGAACCAACCATGGCAGCATAGAGAGCTTCTGTTTAACATTCCATCTAGTGATGCCCTCCTCCAGTATATGCCATTCCATCCCTCCCATGGCCAGTCATCATGAGGCATTTGCTAAGGATGGCTATATAAATCTTTGAAAGGATGCTTGGACTTGGAATCATAGCATATGGCTGGAAAGGGTCTTTGGAGGTCTTATAGTCCAACCTCCTGCCCAAGGCAGAAGTCCTTGTACTATCCCAGACAAAGGGGTGTCCAATCTTTTCTTTAAAACCCCACAACTTCGGGAGGTAAGCTGTTCCATTGATTGTTCTTTCAGGAATTTCCTCCTTGGTTCCAGGTTGAATCTCAGAATCTCTCTCTGATGAGCTTCCACCTGTTGCTTCTTGTCCTGCCCTCAGGTGTCACGGAGAATAAATTGAAGCCTCCCTTCTCTGTGACGACTCTCCAAATATTAGAAGATGGCTATCATGTCACCTCTAAGCCTTCTCTTTGTTAGGCTAAACATGCTCATTCCTTTAGCCATTCATCATATGGTTTAGCCTCCAGGCCCCTTATCATCTTTGTTGTTCTTCTCTGCACACTTTCTAGGGCCTCAGCTCTTCTTTTTGTACCATGCTGCCCAGAACTGGACACAGTATTGACCTCACTAGTACAGTACAGAGTGGTACTATCATTTCCCGTGATCTTGATGCTATCATCCCTCTGTTGAAGCAGCCTAGGACTGCATTGGCTTTTTTGGCAGCTGCAGCACACTGCTGACTCATACTTGTTAAAGCTCCATCTGAAACAAAGCCACAGAATGGCACCCATCCTTGAGGCAAAGGCAACTAACTCTTGGTTTAGTTACAGTGGCACATATTCAACAGCTACTGTTAGAGAAGCAGAAGCAAAGCAGCCAGTTTAGATGACTTGTCCAGATGTGGTGGAATGTAACCCAGAGTCACAGAAGAAAAAGGGTCTTTCCCAAGGAGCAAAAAAGACAACATAGCTTGGAATCTTTATGATGGGAAAAGATAGACCCTCCTTAGCCATTTATAGGGTATATCTAATAGCTATGCAGATTAGTGCTTTTAGCCTGGCAAGATTTCTGTTTATAGACAAGCAACAATAAAGAAACTATTCTGAAATAACCTCACGTCGTTCTTGATTGCTTGGGCCTGACACCAGCTTTGACTCTGTCACAGTGGAGTGATGTAACTCTATGACACCCTTCACTTCAAGTCAGAGTGATACCCCTCTAAGGCACAGCACCTTATGGAGGCAGATCTATACTTCTGAATAAGTTTAGAATCCTTTGAGCTTTTCCTTTAGCTTAGGTTATTTTTTTCTACAGATTTTTGGTCCTTCCTGCCATAAGCCTTAGGGCTCCAAAAAGCCAGCTGGTACCTCTCTCTTATGAATGAGACGTCATTTGCAAGATATAAGGTAGGGTATTTACAACAATACAAAAATTGCAAGAATGATTTTCCTGGAAAAATAAAAGTATGTCTTTCAAGGAATTCTGGAGTTGAAGCCCTAATGTACAGTATCTGGAGTGCCTCATATTAGGAACGCTGGTATATTTAGTTTGACTCCTACCAAGCTTTTTATTTATTTACTTCTTCATTTCAAACCATGAATACTATAGGCACAACCCAGCTCCAATAAATCACTTTTTCTCATCTTTCTATGGTAGCAAGTACCATGTTTCCCCGAAAATAAGACCCTGTCTTATATTTTTTTGAACCCTGAAATAAGCGCTTGGCCTTATTGCCATGCACTCAAAAGCCCGATTGGGCTTATTATCAGGGGATGTCTTATTTTGGGGGAAACAGGGTAGTATAAATCTCAGATTCTCTAACAGTAGTATCATAATAGTATTCCTCCTGTTCTTTCAAAGTAAAAGTGACTTTAAAGAATAATTTCGATACTAAAGAGAACATTCTGATGTTTATAGTCTCAAAATAAAAAAACCTCAACTGTGTAATATAAAGTAACTTCCTACCACCTGGGCTATGTCAAGGAAGTTGATGGTGCTTTGTTGCAGGTTATGTTGTTACTGCTTTTAATGATTTTTGTGGATCTTTTGGAAGTGAGGTTGGTGGTTATAGAAACTTAATTAAGAAATATATAAATTTGGTCAAGACCCAGAATAGTGTTTTTGTATAGTCTTCAAGAAAGCAGATTTTAATAAGTTTAGAGAAATGATAATAGGATCCCATGGCAGGAAAAGCTAATGGATGGGTGGAAGAAGGAAGAAGGAAAAAGCTAATGGAGCCCAAAATGGGTAGGAGAAAGCAGAAGGCAGAAATGATAAAAATTACTGAGATTAAAAAAAAATGGAAACTGCATAAAAAGGCAGTGCTGCTGCACAAAAATCCTGATAACAAAAAGCATACCTAGGAGATGGAAAGAATCACCCAAGAATACCAAAGAATGATATGAAATTTTAGATCATATTTAGAGATTTTGTGAGGAAAATTAAAGTTGGCAAAAGATATTTAAGATCAACTGGGGGAAAAAAAACGTTGTAAATACGTTCAAAATCATAGGAAGAGAAAAGAAACAGCATTCCAGCTACTCTGAGGATGGCAAAAGGTTCCAGGTTGAATTACTCAATGCAGCTTTTGGCTCAGGCTTCCTTGAGAAGATGGAATGTGTCCCACCACACACTTTTAAAGAAGCAGGTTTTCAATTGAGCTGGAGCTTAACAGACACATAGGGAATACCTGATGACAATCAGACATGCAAGATTGATGTCAGCCACAGTAGGAAGATCAGACCATAAAATCAACTCCATAGGAAGCTAAAACTACTTTTATAGAGATTGGCTAAAATAACAGAACCTTCCAAATCTGTGCTGGGCCTCCTTCTCCTTATAGTTCTGGATGCCTCTAGAGATATCTACACTTCTGAATGTTATCTAGTCCTGAACCTAAAAAGTATTTCAACCCCTTTGCCTATATCCGTGATGGCGAACCTATGGCACGCGTGCCACAGGTGGCACGCGGAGCCATATCTGAGGGCACGCGAGGCGTTGCCCTATGTCAGCTCCAGCACGCATGTGTGCGCTGGCCAGCTGATTTTCGGCCTTCCAGAGGGAGGGGGAGGCTGTTTTCGCCCTCCCCAGGCTTCAGGAAAGCCTCCAGAGCCTGTGGATGGCAAAAAACGGACCCAACTGGCCTACCGGAAGTTCAGAAATGAACTTCCGGTAGGCCCGTTGGGCCATTTTAGCCCTCCCCAGGCTTCAGGAAAGCCTCCTGAAGCCTGGGGCGAGCGAAAAATGGCCCAATGGCCATTGAAGTCCGGAGGCTTCAGTGAGGCCTGCGTGCATGCGCGGGGGGCAGAGCAGGGGGGTTGTGCGTGCATGTGTGGGGGGGATGGCATTGCATTATGGGTGTGGGCACGCACACATGTGCTATTGCGTGCGCGCGCCCTTTTGACACCCGAGCAAAAAAAGGTTCGCCATCACTGGCCTATATAATTAGGAGAACAGCAGGCAGAGCTGGGGCTGGTGGTGGAATGAAGCACATCATCAGATTAAAGTTGTTGTGTTACCACAAACAGTCCCTGTCCAATCCCTCTTGAGTTCTGTTGACCCTTATCTGGCTCTAAATTAGTATTCAACTTTAGTTGATTCATGTGTACAGACTTGAGCAATAAATTCGTTTGGAATTGCAACTTAACACATGATTCTGGTTCTTTGCACCTGACAGTAAAGGTTCCTGCACATTTCTATCAAGGTCATTTTCCTTACTCTACAGGTATCAAATGGACTAAGAAATTGAATTTAATACATTTTCATATGGAGCTACAGAAAGCAAATACCTAATTATACGTAGCTAGAGCATAGTAGATAAGAAATTGAAATCTTGAAATGGTAGCTGATGATAAACTGAATTTGAGTTACTAGTATGATATTGCTGCTAAAATGACAAGTATAGTTTTAGGCAACATTACTGGAAGTATCATTTCCAAATTTCAGGAAGTAATAGTTCATCTGTATTCTGCATTACTCTGATTCCAACTCCAAATCATTTTCAGTTCTGGGTACCACATTTTAAGAAAAATTCAGAACAACTGAAATGCTGGCAAGAAAGGAGGGTGAAGATCAAGCTGGTATAGCTACCATTGACCTAAAGATGATCCATGTGAGACCATTCCTTTAAAAAGTCTTCATGATCCTATTACAATAGTCCCAATTATCATATTCTTTAGCAAGATCCTCAAGCTAACGACTGCTAGGTAAACTCTTCTACTTTTTAGAAAACTGATTTCCTAAATACATATTAATCAGGTTTCAGTGCTAGCTTTGGCCCAGAAACATTGATAGTTGTACTAGCTGATACCCGTGCTTCGCTATGAAACTATGTGATGGGGCTTGATAAATTGACACTTAAAGCTTGAAAATTAATGAGTAGTTAAAAAAGGGACTATATTATTTCGTTAGAGATGATAAGCTAAGTTTCTGTTACAGATGAAGACATTATTTGCATAGCATAGACTTTAAATTCGTCCCTCAGATGAATTGCCCAGGACCTCCCTGTAAACAACATTCCTGGTTTTGCTCTCTTGCTGGAGGATGACCAGGCTGTGAGGTGAACTGCCTCTGGAGCATGCCACATAGAACTGGCCATGGGAGAAGCAGGCAGCTTCCCTTACTTGTGTTTTCCTAAACGCATCTGTAAATCTTTTCCTCCGTTTTTTGCCTCTTTTCCCTTTAACTGGTGTTACAGTAGAAGGAACAGATTCGTCTGAACTGAGGATGAAAATAAGGGGGGGGATCTGTCTCTGCCTACCAGCATCCATTGGTATTCATCTGGCTAGTGTGGCTTAGCTCAACTGTTCTGTAGTAAAGCTGCTTGCTGCTGTGAAAGCAAAAGCAAAACTGAAACTCCTCCGCTTGTGTTTTGCATTTGGATCAGATTTCTTTTCAGGTGGGGAGGGGGGAGTAGAACTCCTTAGCATCAGAGCTTGTTAATATTAATATAAGAAATACTCATGCTGCGATGGTCATTTTGAAAAATCCTTTCTTAGTGAGCACCTAGAAGGCAAGAGGAACATACGTGGCAAATTTCAAGTTTGTAGGCTTTACGGTTCTGGAGATTTCGTGATTAATGCGTGAGTGGTTTTCGCTTTTATATATATAGATTTGTGCTGGAAG
Source organism: Thermophis baileyi (assembly GCA_003457575.1). Lineage (NCBI taxonomy): Eukaryota > Metazoa > Chordata > Lepidosauria > Squamata > Dipsadidae > Thermophis > Thermophis baileyi. The sequence continues at coordinate 221,506 of QLTV01003516.1, forward strand.
AATGGGATCAGAAGGAATGACCCTATCATCAGTTTTCTGTTCTCTTGATTAGAGTAGCCTATTGAAGTTGAAATTCACGAGATTGTAGTCATCCCATATCACTAACTAGAGGGCTGTTTTTACAAGTCGGTGAAGGTTTTTGAACAGGATATCATTAATATACCAATAACAACATCTCTCTGTTCCATCTGTCTTTTGTGTCTAGTTCAGGTGAGGCAGAGAAATGTTAAATTGGTGGCAGACAGAATGAAGCTCTTGAGTAAAAGCAGTTTTCTTTATTTGTTTGCCATCAGCCATGCTGAACCAGAGAAAATGAACTGGAAAGGCAGGATATAAATTTTCTAAGCAATGTTTCTGATAAATATTTGAATTTTTTTTTTAATTTTCCATATTCCTCAGTTAATGATAATGCATCTCCATGCTCTTTCTTACTCTTTCTCTCTCTCCCAACTGACATGACACATTCCCCTCTGCTCTGCCTCCACCTCCCCTTCTTCTTTTGTCTCAGACATTTTGTGTTTTAGTTTGTGAGCCTGCAGGCAGAAACTTGTGCTTTCTATTTTTGCATAGCACCTGGTGTATACTAAAGAAGTTGATGTTGATAAGGTGCCATTTAAGTATCATGACTAATAGCCACGGATTACTTATGCATAAATTTGTGTAATCCTCCTTAAAACAATCTAAACCAGTGGTCCTAACCACATACTGTGGCAGCAAATTCAACATGTTAATTATGTACCGTGTAAAGTAATACTTTGTTTTTTTTCTGTCCTGACTGTACAGAACAAATACTGTTCTAAACTAAGATGCCCCCTAACCTCACAAAAGAGTGATATATATTTGGATTTTGTCTATCTTATTATTCATACTCAAACATACAGTTGAGTCTAAATAAAACTGATGAAACACGATAGAAAACACTAAACAGTGCAAATCTTTCAAGCCATAATTTAGAAATCAAAATCCTCACATTCAATTTATCTCAGAACTCCTATGTGAAATGCAGTACATCAGGCTTCTGCTTTCACTGAGAGCTATTATAGAATAATAGTTTTTTTCCCCTACTGGCAATAGAATAGAATAGAATAGAATAGAATAGAATAGAATAGAATAGAATAGAATAGAATAGAATAGAATAGAATAACAGAGTTGGAAGGGACCTTGGAGGTCTTCTAGTCCAACCCCCTGCTTAGGCAGGAAACCCTACACCACTTCAGACAAATGGTTATCCAACATCTTCTTAAAAACTTCCAGTGTTGGAGCATTCACAACTTCTGGAGGCAAGTTGTTCCACTGATTAATTGTTCTGTCAGGAAATTTCTCCTTAGTTCTAAGTTGCTTCTCTCCTTGATTAGTTTCCACCCATTGCTTCTTGTTCTACCCTCAAGTGCTTTGGAGAATAGCTTGACTCCCTCTTCTTTGTGGCAATCCCTGAGATATTGGAACACTGCTATCATGTCACCCCTAGTCCTTCTTTTCATCAGACTAGACATACTCAGTTCCAGCAACCGTTCTTCATATGTTTTAGCCTCCTTTATAGTTGGTATTTCATTTCATTAGGAAATTTCTGAATCAATTTTCCCCAACATGGTATATTTTAGAAACCTTGTGACAACAGTGGTCATGACACCTGAAAAATTGGAGTGGGTGTTGGAGACTGCTGAAAGATCTAGTAGAGTTGTGACCCCCCCCCCCTCCCCTTGCCAAACTAAGGTCATCAATGAGAACAGCCAATGCAATTTCAGCAAAAAGAGCTGCTACCAAGACAACAGTCAAATAAAAGAGGACTGACTCTAGAGCAGTAAAGTAACCAGAATAAACATCTCAGATGAGACCTTCCCTAGTTCTCATAAAAATAGGGGGGGGGAGAGGAAGGATGCATTCAGACTCGCAGGATTCTGTTACTATAGCTTTACATTAAAAGTAGTATTGACCTACATGACATTGAGTTCCTAGTCTGATCAATCTTGAAGGGTTGACAGAACCATATAATCCATTTTTTTTCTAAAGCCCTATAGAATTGATGGCTTACCTCTTTCTCATTCACCTTCACCAAAAAGGGCAGGTTTGAAATACAGCTGGGGTCAAGGCTGGCCTCTTAATGAGGATCACGCCAATGCCTCTTCAGGGAGATCGCCATCTCTTTCTTCTGCACTAAGTCATTCATAGCCAACTGGACCCAGCTTCTAATCCCTACTCTGGCAGTACATTTTAGTCAAGGGGAACAGGGATCAAACTGACAGGAGGCAATGTTCATGTCACCAAGGTCTTTGTCTAATTCCTCGGGATCTTCAAGTTCAAAAGCCTCCCAGCTAACCCTGCTAGATGTCATCTCTTCAGAGCCTATCCAGCTAGCTTCTAATTAATGCTCAGTTTATTTTATTGTTATAACATAGGATGCTCAGTTTGTGGCCTGTAGGTTTCATGCGCTCCCGGACACCTTTTTATGTCTCCAGTATGAGTAGAACTAAATATTTCAGATTCTATGGGGTTGGGGGAATTAAAAGACCAAGGTGCTTTATGCCAACATGCACCTTTAAAAATCCCCCACCCCCAAAACCTGGCTGATTTTACTTGGGGGAGGGTTTAAGGGACAATCTAGTTACATTACACCTTTGCAAAAGCCCCTCTAATGTACAGCCCCTATGTTAAAGTCATACTCCTCCAGCTTTACATCACAGTATCTGAGGCCATTAAGGGCGGAATGAAAAATTTTAGCACTCAGCCAGAGGGGAATAATGGAAGCTGACATTTAATCCTTAATATCCAGCACATGGAGAACAGAAAGAATAACATGGATGGAACCTCAATAATATCATTATGATTCCAACATAACAGAGGTGGGTTCCTACCGGTTCTAACTGGTTCTTTAGAACCGTTAGTAAACCAGCAATGACGTCATGGAACCGGTTCTTTCGGTGTCTCCATGGGCGCCGCCATCTTGGATTTTGCTTCTGCGCATGCGCAGAAGTGAATTTTTGCTTCTGCGCATGCGCAGAAGCTATTTTTTATTGCTGTGAGGGCGCGCACGCGCGTGAAGCGTGCGCGCGTGCACGGCGCGACCCTGAGCGAACCGGCAGCAAAAGGATCCAGAACCCACCCCTGCAACATAAGCAACACTAAGCTTCCAGATAAAACTTTAAGAGACTGTTCACACCAGCTTCTCCTCATGTACATCTTCCAGAATCTTGGTAAAGTTTGCAAAACATCCCAGATGAAGCTCCACATCTGGATTTTGCTGCAAGAACAATTAAGGGGAAACTCACTTCTGGATGCTGTCTAAAGACTTGGAAATGTTCATGAAATAAAGGAGAATAGTCTGTGACAGAGATAAATATAGTTTATTTCTTTTTTCTTTTTCTTTTCTTTTTTTTTTTTTGAAAAGAATGGGGTGGAACAATCATGCCAAAAGTAAGTTTGTGTAGGACTGTAGCAAGCAACCTTATGTGCTATAAATACTACATTGAGAAATATTCAGATTGTCAAAGAAAATTTCCTTGCATGGAGTTTAAGCTTCTAATGTGAATAAAAACTGAAGAAGGGCACACTAGTCTTACCTGAAGGTAGAGATTTAAGCAAGTAGAGACTGACTGTCCTAGTGTGTCATTATGGGCTGTAATCAGAGATGTTTCAGAGACTGAAACTAGCAATAGAAATATTTTATAGACCATCAAACCAGAAAGAACAAATGGGCTGTGAAATGACTGTGTAAATAATACAGATGTGTCAAGTGAAGGAGGAGGAGGCAAAGAGCAAGGACTTTGGATTTAGTAGCATTCCCTAAACATTTAATAGCTGACTTCACTTCTTTTTTTATTATTTAAAAAAGGGAAAGAGAAAAGTTTTCTTCCTAGAACCCTCAAAAATTTAAAATGCATCCCAATTTATGACTGTTTTCATGATGTATGTATCCAAAACTAACTTAAGTATGGTCTGCACAATTAATCCAATTTTTTGTGATCACTGAACACAATGAACCATAAAGCAACTATGTGATCTGGCTTTCCATGATCGTTTAAGGCAAAAACTGAGTGGCTTCTTTGTGTCATGTGAATGCAGCTTACAGTTCTACGTCACTATGCAGTGGACTTGTGTATTTGTGCATCTCTTGCTCAGATGCTAACTATAAATGGACAAAAACAACACATCGATTCTTATCTTTAAATCAGATTTAAACCAGACCAGACTTTAAATAAACCAGGGGTCATCGAACTTTTCTGGCACCTGACACTATACACAATTTCATTCAGTGTCCAAAAAAAAGTTTCTAACATTTCACAATTTTCAGGATACCATTTAATTTTAGCAATATTGTATAATATGTTTGGGTTGCTTTGGGGGTGTTTCTGCACAATATTTGATGAGATTACTGGGATTTTGTGCAAATTTACATGTGATTTCATGATCTTGAAACCTTTTAAAGGTTTTTCGAGGCCACTTTTTCCACTCCAGCTATTACCCATGGACACCCATGAAGAACCTCTGGAATAAAGGATGTTTAAAACAGAGGGCAGTCTGTCATATAAATGATTTAAACAAAATATGATGGATGACTCAGTATAGGATGTGGTGATGTTCATTAGTTTTATAGAATTATTCATCCAATTATTTACTGCTAATTAGTCATGGCAGCTGTGAGGTAGTTCCTGATTTGAAAGATGCATCTTTTCAAATATCGTTTGCTGGGGAACAAGAATTGAGAAGGAATCTCTAGAGAAACCTAGTTGACCATGGGTAAGAAGATGCTGAACTGAGTGTAAGAATTTAGTCTGATAAGAACTTAATCTGATATAGAAGGATGTTTGTTACATGCATGACAGCTTCCCCACCCTTGATAAGGCTAGCAAAAACAAGTAGAACTGGCGTACTAGCCAATTATCAAGGCAATCATTTTGGACTCATGGAAGTTTGTAAGCCACAAGAAGATGAATTCTTGCTTCCAAAACAGCTTATAATCTACAATTCAACCAAACGAAAAGAGACCATATGATTAGAAGAGGAAGAATGTATGTTTATTTCCATAACACTCATCTAGGGTTAATTACACAGGGCACTGATTTTCAATCTGGTGCCTATCTAAGAGTCTTGAACTTCATTTTCCACAATTCCTTCTCAGAGGCTATATTGGCTCATCATGATGGACACTGAAGTTGGAAATATTGGACTCCTCCCCAAAATGGCTGCTGTAGGGACAGAGCTTTTCTTTCTCTTATCCACAATCTGCTGTGTTTGCTGCCAGAGCTGGCTCTTTGGCAGCCCACCCCCAGGGGTGAAATCCAGCAGGTTCTGACAGGTTCTGGAGAACCGGTAGCGGAACTTTTGAGCAGTTTGGAGAACTGGTAGCGGAAATTTTGAGTAGTTTGGAGAACTGGCAAATACCACCTCTGGCTGGCCACAGAGTGGGGTGGGGATGGAGATTTTGCAGTATCCTTCCCCCAGTAGGGTACTTGCAAAGTAAATCCCCCAAGATGGCTGCTGAACAGTAGGAGGATTTTTCTCTCCTGCCAACAATCTGCTGATTTTGTTGCCAAAGCTGATTCTTTGGCAATGTTGCCCACAGAACCAGAATGGGGGCACTTAGGAATAACCCGAGATGACTTTTGGACGGCTGTCTACCTACCTGGGAGGCAGAATCTTGATGATTGCAACTCCTTGTGGAAAGTCAAGGGACTTTTACTTCTCTTCCTACTAGCAGAGTGTTTTTGTAAGCAAGCCTGGGTCTTTTTACTTCATTTTTACAACTTTTGTTTTTGTTTTTTATCTCTGAAGTAGGAAATATTTACAGAACCCAGACCAAAGTACTGTTTCCATACTGAGTACATTCACCAATATTACTCAGATATCAAAGGCTGGTCAAAGACCGTAATAAAGTTATTTGATTTGATACTCAAATATCCAAGAACAGTACAAAGGAGTTTCTAAGGAGAAATGCATTATTTTCTTTTTATCACTCTGACCTCAGTAGCCATTATGACATCTATGCAGGGAGGACATTTTCCAAGATGAACTGCAAAACTGATGAAAACAAAAACACTTTCCAGACTTTGAAAGCCTGCCATTTGGAAGATAATTTTCAGTGACAAGCAGCCCAGTTAGAGATTATTACACTTCCTTGCCAGTTAAGGTCATTATCCAACTTTAATAAAACTTGTAACTTCAAAGGATCTGTCCCCTCCTCTCTCAGTGATCAGTTTTTTAATACGAAAGGATGCTGTCATCGTTAGATTTTTGCAATGCTCCCGGGGATGAAAATGGGCTGCAAAAAGTTTGTCGTACACATTCTCACAGCAACCCCTGTAACTGTTCGTCCATCTGTGAACATTAGTGCTTGGTTCACACTAATCAACAGTAGTGATTATGGAGCAGTAACAACCTCTCCAAGGATTTTAGCCTTTGTTTGTTCGTTGCATTTATTTTTTTGTTTTCAGCCTTGTTAGAAATGCCAGACTTTAAATTAGAGATTTACCCCATACAAGTATGTACTCTACTATCAGAGTCAGAGGTTCGTTTTAGCTAAAAGAAACGTAGGAGCAAATGACAACTTCCTGAAAGAAAATACGATGGTGTCTTCAAAATCCCTGTGAAATTGCAGTGGGATAGGATAGTGTTAAACGCAGCTTAAAACCCCAGATAGAGTGTCCAACCACACAAGACTTTTTCTCCCATCTGCTCCTAGACACACTCCCATCAATCACCCAGGGCTGGCTGCAAACCAGCGATGCTCCATTGAAAACAGCAAAAAAAAATTATCTGCCTGCAACCTTGGGGAACTAGTTCCCTTCCTCACCCCCACTTTCCTATCAATCCATTTCAAATAGTATATGCATTCAAGGGCATTTCTCTTCTCTCCGTGGCCCCTGCCTCCTAACTTGTATTTCATATTCTCTCAGCTGGTAGTAACAAGCTGTTGAAAATATTTGCAGTCTGCAGTTGATGAAGGGAACGTGGGTCCTGTCTATAGTGTGTTGAGACCCTGGATTGCGGTGTGAATGAATTGTGTAGAAGGGTTCATTGTTAGGATCTGAGCATCAAGACTACCTGTGCAGTGCCTTTGGCCAGCTTCCACCAGTCTGTTCCTTTTAAGGTGTGTTAAACTTTGATTCTTAGCAACATGCTGTTTGTGTGACTCTGAAATCTAATATATCTGGAGGACATCAGGTTGAGCAGGCTGGCCCAGGCATCTGCATCTCATCCTGAGTCATCAATTTGCCTGTTAAGACAGAATTATATGTTGGGCAGAGAAGTCACAGAATAGCAGCAAATGATTAGGGATGTTGGTGATGATAACAATGATGATGATTGCTAGGGATGAAGAGAAGCAACTGGTACCTCATGTGTCATAATACGCAATTTGCCCGTCTCTGTATATTGAATAGTTTGATTTGTGGGGCAGATGTCAAGGGTAATTTGTTCACAGCAAGGTATCTTTGGTCAATCCTTGAGGGATGCCAGGGACGAAAATAGGCTGAACAAAGGACAGATCTGCTCCTTTCCTGTTTTCTGCTCATCAAACTTGATTGGCATTTGACTAGGATTGAAATAATAGGAAAACTTCAAGAATTCTACTATATTTAATCACGCTCTTTCCAATAAATAACTTTGCAAGAACTACGAGAATGAATTCTTGGATGTACAAGTTCCACCTGAGATTAAATTAATGATATTTGTGCGGCAAATGTTTGCTTAACCAAATGCAAATTCTCTAGTGAGGGACACAGATGAAGGTTCTATGATTAAAAAGACATTAATATCACAATTGCAGGGGACAAAAATGAAGTCTGGTCAACCACTGAAGGATAAAAATGCTATTTAAGATCACAGAACCACTAGAAATACCACAGACATGCAATGATACCCATCACACAATCCAGTTTCGTATTATGCAAAGCAAAGCAAATAAGAACCAGTAGGCTGAAAAATTAAAGCATAAAATACAAAAAAATTAAAAGGAAATATAATTAAATCTTCACCACGCTTCTCCACCCCATTCTGTCCTTTCAAACTACTTCTACAGCATCCATGTGTCAGTCTTAACAAAATATCCATCAACCGTGGCAACCAAACTTGGGTAAGCAGTTAAGAACTTCAAAGAATATTCAAAGAAGTGGGAGGAACATAACAGAAACCAAATTTCTCAACACAAATGTCTCAACTTGAATATTTCATCTGCTTCTGTAGTTTTAACTCAAAAAGTTTTATCATATGCCAGGGTTGGAACATGTTTCAAAAACCAAGCAAAAGCTGTTGCATGTAGGTGAAGCCTTCCTTGCCAAGCAGAACACTTTTTTGTCAGTTCTCTTTTCCACCATCCATTTCCCTATTCCTCCTTTGTTTTCTCTTTAAAAAAGATTTTTTTCTATATATCAAGCAGACATGACAAACTGTTATGTTTCATGGCTTGATTAGAGCTGCAGATGTAAATCAATGGGGAACAGTGCCCAATTCCTAATGTAAAAACAAAACAAAAACCCAGTACATTGTAAAGACTGCATGGTATGGTTTAAACCCATTAAGCTCCCAGCTATCACTACGGACTGCTGCAAAATTATTCCAGATTCATGACAGCAAAACAAAGACCACAAATATACTTCAAATCAGTGCCTTCCTTAAAGTTTGCAATTCAAAATATGCCATATTGGTGACACAGTCTATCTCAAGATAATAGTCCAGAAAAAAATTGGAGCTGACTGGAGACTTTAACCTTATGCACTTTTCTAATCTGAGATTGGAATCAGCTCAAATGGACTTGAACCAGATGATAAACATTTGAACACAGAGAGAAAAAGAAAGAGACATATTTTGTAATAATTTCAATGTGAAAGAAAGGGGAAATAATCATTGTGGTTGAGTACAAGTAGGAAGATTTCTTACTCAAACCCCACATAGTCCCAAATATCTGGTGTAAAATGTAGGTGATACAGGATTAGGATTTTTAGCAAATTTAGCAATCACATTTAGCTTTCTTCACTGTATTACAGCCTTACCACTAAACTCTCACAGCGGTTCTAATTTGAAATCAAATAAATACGACATCATCAAAGTGTCCCCAAAAGCCAACTGACATCTCCAAAACCCTACATGATACAAACCAGCAGGATAGAAGGGACGATGAGAAAAATAATAATTCATCTTATCAATTCCTGGAGCTAATAATAATAATAAAATAAAGCCTGGATAAAGGAGGTGGATAAGAAAAGAAAAGTTGAAATGATAGACTTATAATAACAGCAGAAATGTCCCAAAGGTGCTTTTTCAAGAGGCAGATAGACTTTCTGGTTTTTCTTCTCATCTAAGAAACTTCTTCAGCTCTGGGCTGAAAAAGCTTCTTGGATGAGAAGTGAAAAATCTGCAAAGAAAAACCAGAAAGTCCATCTGCCTCTTGAAAAAGCACCTTTGGGACAACCATGACCTGGATAACTGAGAATCTCCATAGACATTTAGCAATGCACAGAGCTGAAAAAGCTTCTTGGATGAGAAGTGAAACGTCTTTAAAGAAAAACCAGAAAGTCCAGTTGCCTCTTGAAAAAGCACCTTTGAGACAACCATGACCTGGATGACTGAAAATCTCCATAAACAGCACTAATGGCAAAGAAGAGGGCAAGAAAAATCAATAATTGGTCAGCACAAGGGGAAGATGAACTGCATGGCTTTGGATTGAAACATCTGACTAGTCTATACCAGAGGTGAGTTCCTCCCGGTTCGGACCGGTGCCTCTTTTTTTTTTTTAATTTTTTTGCGGTTTTTTTTCCTTCTGCGCATGCGCAGAAGCCGAGTTCCCAGCACTGCGCATGCGTCGCCATCTTGTTTTTTTGGGGGGGGGTGGATTTTTATTTTATTTTTCGGCACTGCGCATGCGTGCACCAAGGCGCGGCCATGGAGGAAGAGAACTGGCAGTGAGGTAAGTTAGAACCCACCCCTAGTCTATACCCGGAAATATGGAATATAGTTCTATTAACTATATTAAATGCATGCTCTTCACAGTGTTGCCCAACCTTGGTAAATTCCAGGTTTGTGAACTTTAGTTCCCCAAATTCTCAAATCAATGGCCATGCTAGTTATGGGATTCTGGGATTTGAAGTTCATACACCTGGAAATTGTTGGTTTGAGAAACATTGTTCTATCAGATCAGAATAATTTTGTGACCTATCCAGACCATGCCACTATCTAAAGTAGCCTGCCAAGAGGTCTGTTTTTGCATTCCCAGATGGACTGGATAACAAAAGACACATCTCTGCACTTGCTTTGCAATGCTGCTGGATTATAATAATTAACAATTCTTACAGATTTACAGAGAAGAGATGAAATAAGAGATTGGGAAGGAGGAAGGGAAGGGAAGGGAAGGGAAGGGAAGGGAAGGGAAGGGAAGGGAAGGGAAGAAAAGAAAGGGAACGGAGAGAGGGAAAGAAGGAAGGAAATGCTTGGCCGCTTCTCTTGAGGGTTCCCTTCTGAGTCCAGGTGTGCCAGTCAGGAAAGTGCCGAAGAGGCTTCATATGAGGGGTAGGGAACCTGCCCTCTCCCTCCTGGCAGCTGCCGCCTTTGCCTTGCTGGGCCACATCAATCCACCACTCTTCACGGAGGGCAACCCAGCCCCAGAGTCTCTCTGGGGGGCAAGGAAGGAAGGAAGGAAGGAACTCTATTTTCATTATAATGTAGCACAGTGCGGGAATATTTATTTGTGCATGTTTCCAGCAGTGAATTTGTTTCCACACATTATTATGATAGTTGGACTTTGGTAAACCCTGAAAATAGAATATCAAAGATTCATCTGAACAATAGCAGCTGCTTCCAACCGAGTTACATCTGACTGAAACAAGTTGAATGCAGCAGGATGGAAAGCAATGTTGACAAAACAGACAGAGGCTCTTTCTCCCCAGCTCAGTTAAAGTGCTAACCCCATTTCTTTAAGCCAGGAGAACACTATAACAACAGCCTTAACTTTGCTATCCTCATTGTCAGTGGGCTGGCTTGCTGCCAGATGGTGGGGTCTTGCTTTCCAAGGTGCAGGAAGTATGAAGCCAAGCCAAGCCATTGGTTAAACTCTTTGACTTTGCTCTACCCTCTTTCTTAATGTCACCAGCCACTGGGCCACCATCTGCTAACTGCAACACTGCTGTCATTGGTGAATGGTTTTGACAGATGGCTTAGATCTGCAGTAAAGACGCTAGTATTTCCCTAAGACTTCTGGTAGATGTTCTGTAAGGACAGGGCAAAAGCAGGAGACACTCTTGGATCTACCAAGCAGGTCCCCCAGCCCCAACAATCAGCAGTTTGATAGGCGTCTTCAGATGGGGCAAAGAGTGATGCGTTGTGCCATTGTCATGCCAATGACATACTTTTTAAAATGCAGTAGTAGAATTATGTACCATCCCTCTGGTTCCCTCAGAAGATTTGGGGATATGTAGTCAGAGATCCAAGTCCCAGGGAAGGAGGATAAGAGGGAGGACACCTATTTGAGTAAAATTTGGTTATGTATAAGTCAATATGTACTTTATACGTTTTGCAAATTAAATTGAAATTCAGTATGCCTCTACATAGTCTGGAAGATTATGAACCGTGATCCGTGCACCTATTCAGACAGCTCTCCATATATTCATTCCTGAACAATTATAAAAGAGCTGATTTGAGCTTTTGGATCAGTCAGCACTTCTAATACAAATAACTTCCAATAAGCACACTTTGACAGTTCTAAAAATTAGGATATATAGCCCTTTTACCGAAGGATGAGCTAAATGGCAATATCTAGCCAACTGTGGCTAATGTGGAAAGAAGTCTTGGATCTGATTAGTACATGGGGTGGGAATCTACCAGGATGGGATATAAGAGCTAGGAAAAAATTACTTGAAGAAGGCATTGGTCAACCAATTTCAGTTTGCTGCCAAGATACCTACAGCAGAGAGAGTCAGAAAGTCAGGACGGCAACTGTGACATGCACATTAAAAATTGTGTTGCACTGCATATAAAAACAGGCAGAATTTCAATCATATCTTTGAAGCTGCTATTTTTTGACCATACTGCAAGAACACCCCCGATGACTATGCAAATGTATTTAGCAAGAAATGAGCTCCCTTCCTTCTAAGGAATCTTTTCCAGGGGATGATTGACACTGAATTATGGATGACCTAAATCAAGAGTGAAGGTCACTACAGTGTCCAAATTACAATGTAAAAAGGGAATAGAAGGGGAACTAACCAATTTGCAGATGATACTAAGCTTGCAGGAATAGCTAACACCCTGGAAGATAGGCTCAAGATCCAGATGGATCTTGACAGACTTGAACACTGGGCCCTATCTAACAAAATGAAATTCAATGTAGATAAAAGTAAGTAAATACATACACTTAAGAAAGAAAAACCAAAAGTATACATATAAACTGGGTGAAACCAGGCTTAATAACAGTGACTGTGAGACGGATCTTGGAGTCTTAGCGGACAACCAGCTAAATATGAGCCAGCAGTGTGCAGCGGCAGCCAAAAAAAGCCAATGCAATCTTAAATTGCATTAACAGAGGGATACAATCACGATCAAGTGAGGTACTAATACCACTCTATAAAGCCTTAGTAAGACCACACCTAGAATACTGCATCCAGTTTTGGTCACCACACTATAAAAAAGATGTTGAGACTCTAGAAAATCCAGCCCTTTTCCAAAGCACCTGAAGGCCAGACAAGGAACAATGGCTGGAAACTGATCAAGGAGAGATTCAACCTAGAAATAAGGCGGAACTTTCTGACAGTGAGAACAATCAACCAATGGAACAGCTTGCCCTCGGAAGTTGTGGGAACTTCATCACTTGAGACTTTCAAGAAGAGATTGGACTGTCATTTGTCAGAAGTGGTGTAGGGTCTCCTGCTTGAGTAGTGGGTTGGACTAGATGACCTATAAGGACCCTTCCAACTCTGTTAATCTGTTAATGTTATTAAGTTAAAACTGGAATAAACTTCTTTGGGAACTTGTCTTCCTGTTATGTTGCTCTAGCTGTGATAGTTTACGATTATGTTCACACAGCAAGCTTGCCAGGTCACAGGGAAAGACCTAACAGGTACATTTGCACAACATGCTGAGCTCAGTTTAGAACTAGTTTGGGTTTTTCTGAATATGTGGTCTAGCATGTTGTGTGAACTCAGCCATTTTGATTAATCGGTGATTCAGTGGACTGTGTAAACCTAAAAATGGATTGATTCAGTAAGCAACTCAAACATGTTATGTGAAATCAGGCACAGTGCTAAAGAGCTTTCTGATGTACTTGTGACCATAATGACAACGCAACTGCCAATTTCTACTTTGGTTCTTGTTGTGTTCTTTCCATGCCACCCGCCCCAAGCCATTCTTCTTCATCTCCCCCCTCCCCCCCCCAAAAAAGAAAAGTTGAAAATAAAACTGAACATCACAACTACATATTTGGGATGTGGAGCAGCACTCCCACAAGGGAGCTGTTACCTTCTTCTGATGCTTTTCTTCAAAAGAAAGATGGAAAAAAGAACATAATTTGTTATTTTCAGCAGTCTGTTACCTCAAATCTGATAAAACACGGAATATCAGCAGATTGTATTATTGTTGCTTACAGAAGCAAATATCATGCCCATAGCAGCACAAAGTACAGAGGCGCTGGGAGTCAGGCCGTCTATAAATACAATATGTTGTTGTTGTTCTTGTTGTTGTTTATCATTGAATTCAACCCTACAGATGCATATCTCTTTGTGTAAGAATGATTCTGAAGGACCCTTCTCCCTGTGGAATTGAAATCAGGGTTATCCACAGGGAGGAAGTCAAAAACTCAAGATGGCAGCCAGAATACTTGAGGGACAGCTTTAATCTCATGATTGTGGCACCATTTAGATGTTTTTGACCCCCTCACTGGTTGAAGTACTTCCCCAAACATTTTCATGAAGTTGACTGTTCCGATTGCTGATCCCTATTCTGGCACTAACTATCTTAATTTCAAGACCTGCAGTCACCTGACTTTCCTCTATTTTATACATTCTCCCCATCCATTGATTCCCCCCCCCCTTGTGATACAGAAGAGAAGAGGTATCACCTGGTGTCCTACTATTCTGCTGCTGCCTATCTACATCAGGAGTCTCCAGATTTGGCAACTTTAAGACTTGTTGGCTGGGGAATTCTGGGAGTTGAAGTCCACAAGTCTTAAAGTTGCCAAGTTTGAACTACATCAAAGGATTAAAGGTGGAACAACCAAAAGTCAGTCCCTGCTAATTACCCACAGGGCTGTTTCTAGGGGCTCTAGAAAGTGTTGGGTCCTTTGGATGTGAATATAGACACATATAGGTATGGATGGAATGACACTGCTCCAGACAGATCTGGTGCACAATCTGAGGATCCTTTTTGACTCACTACTCTTGCTCAATGAACAGGTGGCGTTTGAAGCTAGGAGAGCCCTTACACAACTTCAGTTGTATACCAGTTATGCTTATTCCTGGAGGCCCTATGCCCAGTCATCACCTCCTGGTCACCTCCCACATGGATTATTGAAAGTTGCTGTAGGGGCTTCCCTTGAAGAGCATACACAAGGTTCAGCTGGTACAAAATGTGTGGGTTGTTTTATTTTTTATGTGTTTAATGGTTTTTATTGTTTTTAAAGTTTTTTTATTTTATGTTTTTGTTATATTGTTCTGTTGCTTTTGTATTTTTAACTATGTCTGCAGAGTCACACACGTGAGATGGTATGGTAGCCATATAAAATTACCAAATAAATAAATAAATAATGCAATCTCTCTCTCTCTCTCTCTCTCTCTCTCTCTCTCTCTCTCTCTCTCTCTCTCTCTCTCTCTCTCTCTCTCTCTCTCCTTTTGCCCACCTTTTATCTTTTTTGCTGGTTGACTGGTTTGATGTTTAGGAATGTTTAACAAATAAACATCAAGGTATATTTTTTTCATTGCTAAACTGAGTAGCATGTGCACTTGTTTTGATCTGAATATAGGAACTGGCTGGAAATTAGATTGGAATTACTGAAAGTATAATTTTCCAACATCTTCCAGGTAATGAATGACAAAGGCAAACAGGTATTTTATATACCTTGAAATTGGTCTTGAACTCTGCTGGAATAAACAAGAGAATGCTATTTTAACACCAGACAGCTAAAGATGACTTAAGGCTGCATTGCTCATGGACTTGTCATGAGATGAAGCAATGTAATGGAAATGCAACAGAAGAAAGAAGTGGGAGGAGGAGGAGGAAATGGATGGATGACCAACACTTACATACTAATTTAGATAGAATATACCTTAAGGGATTTATAAGTGCACTTTCTCTGAAGCTGTCCCTTCCCTGTGGAATATCCTCTCCATGAGATCTGGCAGACCCCACCCTTTAGCCTTCTGGAAGGCCTTGAAGGACTAGCCCTTCCCCCAAGTGCTGGGCTAGGGTGAGGATAAAACATCCAATAAAGGTCAATGAAACTGTACAATGTCACTTTGGGCACTGGAGTTGTTTGGTGTTGGTTTGGCTATCCCCTTCCCCTTCCCCTTCCCCTTCCCCTTCCATCCTTGTGAGCTTCCCAGGATTATTGTATATACTGTAAGATGGCCATATACATCTTTTTACTAAATAAAGAGCAGGAGTAAGCATATTAAAAGTAGGCAGCTGTGAATAGTTCTGGCCAGTGTCAGCCTCTTGTGGATCTTGTCTAGATCCAGAAGGGAAGTAAGATTGGCCCATAGCTGATAATTGGATAGGAGACCATCAAGAATGATCAAGGCTATCTGCCTGCCTGCCTGCCTGCCTGCCTGCCTGTATCCTGGCTAAAATCAGTGCCAAATTCCTTTCATATTCCTGTTAGAAATTTTCATTCAGGTGTTCGTGATGCCACGATGCCTTTACTTTTCCAGACCTTATTACTATTTTGCTTAGTTTCCCATGGGAATTGAATCCAGTTTAGCATCCTGATTCTGCCCATTTTGAGGGGTGTGGGTTCAGGCATAACCATAAAATGCAACCCTTGCTCATCTTGAGCTACAAGCATCTTCAGAATTCCCTCAAGGTTGCCTGTGGGCAGGGTGGTAGAGCAAGGAGAGAAAAGGATGTGGCCAGAGAAGGCCGAATGAGCAAAGGTCTGACAGATTTGGCTCTTGGCATTACTAAACTTTCCTTGTCCCAAGTCTAAGTTCTGACACCCTAAATGTGGGTCTCCTTCATCATATCTGTGTAAACAAGGGGATGTGGGAGGGGATCAAATCAGGGAGATATCTGAGACCCCAATATATGGGTTGACTTATTTTGCAGAACTTCTTGTGTTCATACCATCATCTGAATTCTCCTACACTATTTCCCTGATGACTAGACGTTTCATCTTAGGTTAACTTCCGTCATATGGGTATTGGAAGGGAATGCCCCACACCTATTTTTCTCTCCTTGCAAGGTGCTACAAAGAGCAAAATCATTTTCTGCATATGAATTTTTAATTAACCCAATGGAACCAAGTTACTAGCAGTCTCAAAAGAATCCCAACACAGCTTTATTTATCCACATGGACGATATAGCAAAGAGAGAGAGAGAAATGGAGAAGGTATAGAACAATTAAATAGTAACCTAAAACAGGGGTGGGCTTCAAAATTTTTAGCAAGGAGTTCTCTACCTGGTTGCTGGATGGGCGTGGCCATAGTGGGCGTGGCCAAGTTGGCCTCCTGCACCACAGCGGGGGGCGCATTTTTGCCCTCCCCGGGCTCCGGAGGCTTTCCTCAAGCCTCCGGGAGGGCGAAAATGGCCTCCCCTGGGCTCTGGAGGCCCTCTGGAGGCCAGAAACCTTCCCAAACTTCCAGTAGGCCCATTTTTCGCCCTCCCCGAGCCCCCGCGCGCGCCCTGCACTTACCTGCATCCAAAACGGGCCGCGCGGGTTATTTCTCTGTTGCCTGCACCTAGGGCCTTGCCCAGGGGTGGGCTTCAAAAATTTTAGCAAGGGGTTCTCTGCCCAGTTGCTGGGTGGGCTTGGCCATGGTGGGCGTGGCCTAGTCGGTCTCCTTCACCACAGCGGAGGAGGTGTTTTTGCCCTCGCCAGGCTCCAGAGGCTTTCCTCAAGCCTTCAGGAGGGTGAAAACGGCCTCCCCAGGCTCCGGAGGCCCTCTGGAGGCCCGTTTCTGGTCTCCCCGAACTTCTGGTAAGCCAGTTTTTTGCCCTTCCGAGCCTCCGCGCGTGCCCTGCACTTACCTGCATCCAAAACAGGCCGCATGGGGAGTCCTGGGAGGGGTGGGGCAGGGTGGGCGGGGCCAGCCAGGAGTGGGATTTGGGGGTCCTCTGAACTGCACAGAATCTTAGCTAGAGGTTCTCCCGAACCCCTGCGAACCCCTAGCAGCCCACCCCTGACCTAAAATAAGAAAAAGTTGACTCACAAATTAGCCAAGCTACATTTGTCCAGTCTACATGCTCGGTCCATCAGTCCCTAAACTTTTATTTCTAATTTAAATCTAAACCTATTGCCATCCACCCCAACATTGAAATTAAAAGATTAACATGCTTAATATGCTTTACTGTATGAATTCAAATTAAATTAAATTTTGAAAATTGGAATTGTTTTGTTCTACCTTTCCCAGCAACATCTCCTTTCCTTCCCTCAGTCTAAGCTATCTTCTTAGGAAAGCCCAACCTGCCTGCATTGAAAAGCGTTCAGCAATGCAGAGAAAAGATATCAGCTGCCTAGGCTGAAATAAAAGAGAGAGAAAAGCTAAGCTTGCTCTGTGTAACTTTTCTGCGAGAACCTGGCAAGGCAATAAATAAAACCAGCAGATTCTGTCTAGACCTCCCCTGCTGTTCTGGGGAAGGAGAAGGCTTGCAGTCAAGCAGATGGCGTGGGTGAAATCCTAATAGATCCACTGACATCAGAATTGCTGGATTCACCCTGCCAGTATCCTGCCTCATCAATAAAGGTTTCACATTTGAACTGGCTTCCTTCTGAGATTTAAAGGGAGCTGTAATAACTCCACCAGTGTGCTTGCCTCCAGCAAAGCAAGTAACACATGAATTAAAGAAGAAAAAGAGGGAACATTTATTATTAACCAGTAACAGGCCAGCTATTATGATGAATGATGCGCACTCTCAAGGAAGTGGGAACATATTAAAGACACCCCCTCTCCGAAATGAAGAGAGAGGGAGGGGGGAGGGAGTAGGTCTCTGTTCATTCTCTGTGGATAAAAAAAAAAATTAAGAAGGCATTTTTATTATACTTAATCATGGAGAATCAATTTTGCCTCTCTGGTGGTTCCAAGTAAGCTGCCAAGTTCACTCAACTTTTCATCATGAAAGGGGGCCAGGAGAAAGACCCCCACTGGAATTCTAACTGTCTTTATTCTCAAGGGGTTCTCATTCAATGAAATTCATCCTTTGATAATTAAGGGAAGAAAGGTTTTATTTTGATTGCCGGCGAAATCAGACTTATTGAAGTTGTGATCTTCCCTCACCTAGATATCAAACTTTTGGAACCAAACAAACTTACTTACAATTGCATATCATTTTGGCACACCTCCTGTAAAGCTGCTTAGTTTTGAATAAGAACCAGGAAAGCCAATTTGGTGAAGGGGTTTAAACACTGAATTACAACAGAGATGTGGTTTTAAGTCTACTTGATTGTGAAACATATTTGGTGACAGTGGTGTCCACATAAGGTGGTGAAAAACATCCCAATGATAGCTGTGATAATATAAATGAAATTCCAGTTAGCTTTTAATGTGCAATGCATGGTTGTAGTTGCCATCTTGTCTTTTTTTAACCATGCACTGTAGAAACCCCTGTATTGTAGCCTGTCAAGAGAGAGAGAGAGAGAGAGAGAGAGAGAGAGAGAGAGAGAGAGAGAGAGAGAGAGAGAGAGAATCAGAATTATTATAGAGATAAGCTAGAGAACTCTATGTCAATCTTTGATCCCCTAGAACAGTGATGGCGAACCTTTTTTTTGCTCGGGTGCCAAAAGGGCACCCGCGTGTTCCCACACCCATAATGCAATGCCCTCCCCCCACGCATGTGCGCACACACACACCCGCGCTCCCCCGGCGCATGCGCGCAGACCTCACTGAAGCCTCCGGACTTCCGGTAGGCCCGTTGTGCCATTTTTCGCCCTCCCCAGGCTTCAGGAAAACCTCCTGAAGCCTGGGGAGGGCGAAAAACGGGCCCAATGGTCGGTCGGTGCCGGTCCGTTGGGCCCGTTTTTCGCCATCCACAGGCTCCGGAGGCTTTCCTGAAGCCTGGGGAGGGCGAAAAACGGCCTCCCCCCTGCCCTCCAGAAGGCCGAAAATCAGCTGGCCAGCACGCACATGCGTGCTGGAGCTGACATGGGGCAAAGCCTCGCGTGCCCTCAGATATGGCTCCACGTGCCACCTGTGGCATGCGTGCCATAGGTTCGCCATCACGGTCCTAGAAGAAGGATAAAATAGGAATTTGCATAAGTAATCAAACAAATATTTGATAGGAGACCACCAGAAATGCCAATGTTATAGCCTGGGAAGTTAAAAATCATCCCCAAAGAAGGAAATAGCAAGCCACTTCTATACTGTTGGCAAGAAAACTGCATAGTTGTGTTGATACAGTTAACAAGAATCAAGCTCAGTTCCAGTGTAACATGAAGTCAGGGTACTTCTCTATGTAGCCCAGAACTATTTGCTTCTGCAAGAAGCAGAAAAATCATGCAGTTTTATGGGCCTTTCTTTAACATATAATACATCCTGATGCATGTTACAAACTGAAATACAAAAGGCAAAAAACAAAAATTGTTACCCACTGTGTGGGAACCAGAAGTGGGTAACCAGAGGTGGGTTCCTCCCGGTTCAGACCGGTTCAGCCCAACTGGTAGCGACCCGCTGGTGACATCATGATGATGTCACCAATCCGGTTCAGTCAGTGCCGGTCCGTGGGCGCCGCCATCTTTTTTTTTTTTTTAATTTTTGAATTTTTTTTTATTTTATTTTCTTTAGCTGCTGCGCAGGAGTTTTCTGCGTGTGTTTTTTTTAAATTTTTTTTATTTGTTTTTGGCTTTTAAAAATTTTTTTGATTTTTTTTTGAATTTTTTTATTGCGCATGCGCGTGCATGCCCCGAGGCGCTGCCACGCGGCACAGGAGGAAGCGAACCAGCAGTGAGGTAAGTTAGAACCCACCCCTGTGGGTAACCTACAGTTCACATGGCACCCTCACACTCATTTTTGTGGTCCTCAGAGGAGTGCATCTATGGGGAGAGGTGTCAAAAAAAAAAGTAAAAACAGTTGCCATAACTGTGCAATCAAAGGTGTCCCCTTTTTATATACATAAGAAGAGAGAGGCAAAACAACTGTGCAGTTCCAATTGTTATCTTGATTTTTTTGACGTGTGTACCCAGATGCCCCTGGTTAGAGTCCTCTGAAATATTTCTACTGTTAATGCAGAAGCAAAACTCTGGGATTTTTTAAATTATGCTGTATTTCTCTCTTTTAAAAAAAAAAAGCAAATCCAAAAAGAGATACATTAAATTTCTAATAGACGTTACGTGTTTGTTTTGAATTCCCTTAAACCCACACCCATTCTCCAGGCTGAAAATCACCATCTCTCTTCTCTGCAGACTTTGAAAACATTAAATAAATAAAAAGAAGGATGCCTCCCCTCAGCCAAAAAAATACAATTCGCCTCTGACATGTAAGTTCCAGAAATTAAAGTTTGGTTACACAAATTGCTCCTCCATTTCTTCATGTCTGGTGGATAAATTTAAGAAAGATATAGCATTACCTCCAATAAGCCTAGATCTCGGTAAACCATGAAGGCATCATGACCAGTTTTTTTTTTTCAGCAAGGGTTTTTCAATTAAAAAAGAGGCAAATGAATACAGTGGCTTTCTTAAGGTCACCCAATGATTTTAAGACTTCCAACGCAAGCATCGTAGCCATGACGCTAGAACAATTCTCCTTTCCTTTCACGTGGACTTTTCATTCCTCCTTGTACCGAACACAATGTCCCCAGCTAAACAGCTAACAACGGATAAAGGCAAATATCTCATCCTCACATCATTTTAATAACCAAGAAAGACTAGACTTCTGATTGCACATCCATCATTATTTTCTGAGCTTCTGTTGACTTTTAAGACCTATGCTGCAGCTAACAGAATGAAAACAAAATCCTCATAAGTATTCCTGGAAGTGAAGCTCGGTGGGATATCTTATTATGAAATTCATCTTTTGCCTTCTATCATTGGTTAAAATTATTTCAAGAGGTCCATATTCTAAGAGAAGAAACGGCATGTTCTGTTATTGGAGGAAAGGGGCGGAGAATATAATGGATATATCCAAACTTTGAGTTTTTTTAAAAACCCAAGCAGTTAATTTAGATTAAGCCTGTAGAAACGGTAATGGCCAGTCTGAATTCGCCCTGCCAGTTTATTTATTTATTTCCTGTGTTTTTCTCAACTGCAGAGTATCGCAATAGTATGTTGTTATTTCCAAGGGCATTTTGTTTTTCAGAAACATAGACTGGCTGCTAGGGTCAACCAAGATACTGCTTGGAAAAAAATGTGGCAGGGGGCAGGGGAAATCTAGGTTATTTTTTTTAAAGGTAGACTATATATTATTTCTATATGAGACCACCCCAAAAATAGAATTTTCCCACCCAAAATACCTATCTCCTTACCTGTAAAACTATGTGTTAGAGTCTACGTGTTAGTATACAGAGCAATACCGCAAGAATAGCCTAAGGGCTTTCTCTCACACAGTTATGTTAACATACTGGCCTGTAGTCCTTGCCCTGGCAGAAAAGTATGTTGACATATGTTGCATTGTCCAGACACCCAAGCCTTATCCTGCTTTCCTGATAGGCAGGTGTCTTTCCAGATTTAATGCAGAATAATACAAAGGGTAACAATTGGTAGATATCTACAGCTACTTTCCCTAACACAAACTATCTTGTGTTGACAGAAGAAGAAAACACAAATCACTGTCAGCCTTTAACAGTGGCTGTTTGGACAGGGGTGTCAGATACTTTACAAGTTACCTATGACATGTCTCCAGCAGGAGTGCTGTCTGATGCCAATGACTTGTCAGTGAGCTATTTCTGAACATGGGTCTATTGGTCTTCTGAAAGAGTGCTAAAGCCTTATCCAAAAAGAGCCTAGTTAACAGGGGTGGGATTCTACCGGTTCGGACCGGTTCGGGCGAACCGGATGCTCCGACGATCAGCTGGGAGCGAACTGGTTCGCTCCGACGATCAGGTGGGCTTGCTCGCCCACCCCTGCGCTTTACTGACCTATATCTTCTCAGCTGATTTATGCGGCAGAGCGGATTGCTGCGCCTCAGCTGTGTTTCTCCCCAGCAGTAACGTGGAAGGTAAGTTTTCGTATAACTGTGCACGCGCACGCAGCGTACGATCACCGAACCGGTTGTTAAACCAGCAGGATCCCACCACTGGGAAAAGCAAATAGAATACAGAATAATAGAGTTGAAAGGGACTTTGGAGGTCTTCTAGCATAACACCCTGCTCAAGAAGGAGACTTATACCATGAGCCAGGGTGGCACAGTGGTTAGAGTGCAGTACTGCAGGCTACTTCTGCTGCCTGACAGCTGTCTGCAATTTAGCAGTTCAAATCTCACCAGGCTCAAGGTTGACTCAGCCTTCCATCCTTCCGAGGTGGATAAAATGAGGACCCAAATTGTTGGGGGCAATATGCTGACTCTGTAAACCGCTTAGAGAGGGCTGTAAAGCACTGTGAAGCGGTATATAAGTCTAAGTGCTATTGCTATTGCTATTCTGAACAAATGGCTGTCCATTCTCTTCTTAAAAACTCCAGTAATGGAGCACACACAACTTCTGAAGGCAACCCATTCCACTGATTAATTGTTCTCACTGACAGGAAATTTCTCTTTAGTTCTAGGTTGGATCTCTTCTTGATAAGTTTCCATCCATTCCTTCTTAGCATGTCTTATGTGCTTTGGAAAATATGTTGACCCCCTCTTCTCTGTAAAAGCCCCTGAAATATTGGAAAACTACTATCCTGTCATCCCTAGTCCTTCTCTTCTTTAGACTAGATATATCCAGTTCCTGCAACTGTTCATCAATTGTCAATGTTATCCTGGTTTCAATATATCCCAAATCAATTTATGCTGATTGGCAGCTTTCAGAAGAAACCTGCGAAGTAGTCAAAATGGTGCTGTGATACTCAGAGTAAGAAAATCAGTAGACAGCACAGCCACAAAACATCCATTCTTAGCAGAGGCAATGGAGAACCTGAAATTCATTCATTTGAGAGATAATCAGCTTTTCACAGCTGATTTAAATATTTAAATGGGCCTCCCAGGTTTAAACAGGTTTTCCCTATTTAAATGGGCCTCCCAGGTTAGCAATCACACTAGGGAGCATTAATGCTTTTTAAAAAAAGTAGAGGTCCAGCAGGCTTTCAAATACTACTAAACCAGTGGTGAAATCCAATTTTTTTTTACTAGCGGTTCTGTGGGCATAGCTTGGTGGGTGTGGTGTGATTTGGTGGGCGTGGCTTGGTGGGCATGGCAGGGGAAGGAAAATGCAAAATCTCCATTCCCACCCCACTCTGGGGCCAGCCAGAGGTGGTATTTGCCGGTTCTCCGAACTACTCAAAATTTCCGCTACCGGTTCTCCCGAACCTGTTAGAACCTGCTGGATTTAACCCCTGTACTAAACCTTTGTTCTAGTACTTTCAAAGCAATGTTCACCCTGTATAGATAAGGAGTTTAAGTAAGATCTGGCAAGAACTACAGAATGTCCCATCAGACATATGAGAGGTAGATACCTCTACAGAAGCCAGGAAACCAGTCTTATCTACAATCCAATTCAAAATGCCCATGAAGGGCAGTGCCCAGAGATGAAAAGAAAGGAAACTTGTCTATAGCAGCCAAAAATGGCCAGTAGGAGTTGAATAGAACTTAAGTCCTAACATGTTATCACCAATGTGCCAATAAATGTTGCAGATAACTCATTCAGTCAGATTTGTCCTGGGACGACTGGTGGGCTGGTGATGACATGAAGGCAACTTGGTGAGGCTCCTGAAAAAAATTAACAAGACATCTTCATGCTGTGGCCGCAGAACATGAGGATGAACCCTATTTTTTCCCTCTCTCTCTCACTCTTATTCAAAAGAAGTCAAATCCATTGAAACTTAAGAGTGATACTGGCAGGCATAGAAGCTTCTGCTAGAGTTAACCTTACTAGGTCAAACAGGAAGGATGAAGCTAGGAGGAATCCATATGGGGGTCAGACCAGAAAAGTCCATCTACAAGAAAGAACTCCACCTTTGTACTGTTGCCAAAACAACCCCTACAGAATGTAGCTGAAACATTTATACAAGTTTCAGTGGCACATGAAGAACACTTTCTAGCCATAATTTTCTTATTTTGAATCTACTGTATATTGTACACCTAAGTATGCCTTCAGATTACTCTGTGCCATGTAGCAGATGTGTCCACTTCTACAGATATCCTTGACTTACCACCATTTGTTTAGTGACCGTTCGAAGTCACAATGGTACTATAAAAAAGTAACTTATGACCATTTTCCACACTTATGACGATGGTAGCATCCTTGTAGTCACAGGATCAAAATTTGGACTCCTGGCAACTGGCATGAAGTTGACAGTTGCAGTGTCCCAGGGTGATGTGATCAGAGGTGGGATTCAGCAGGTTATGACCAGTTCTGGAGAACTGGTAGTGGAAATTTTGAGTAGTTTGGAGAACCAGTAAATACCACCTCTGACTGGCCCCGCCCCCATCTATTCTCTGCCTCCCGAGTCCCAGCTGATCGGGAAGGAATGGGGATTTTGCAGTAACCTTCCCCTGGAGTGGGGAGGGAATGGAGATTTTGCAGTATCCTTCCCCTGCCATGCCCACCAAGCCACACCACACCCACCAAGCCACGCCCACAGAACCAGTAGTTAAAAAAAATTGAAACCCACCACTGGATGTGATCACTTTTTGCGACCTTCTGACAAGAAAAGTCAATGGGGAAGTCAGATTCACATAACAACCGTGTTACTAGCTTAACAACTGCAGTGATGCACTTAACCACTGGGGCAAGAAAGGTTGTAAAATGGGACTAAACGCACTTGACGACTGTCTTGCCCCAGCAACAGAAATTTTGGGGTCAGTTGTGGTCGCAAGTTGAGGATTACCTGTGTATCTGTGTTAGAGCCGAGGTGGCGCAGTGGTTAGAGTGCAGTACTGCAGGCTACTTCAGCTGACTGCTAGCTGCAGTTCAGCAGTTCAAATCTCACCGGCTCAAGGTTGACTCAGCCTTCCATCCTTCCGAGGTGGGTAAAATGAGGACCCAGATTGTTGGGGGCAATAGGCTGACTCTGTGAACCGCTTAGAGAGGGCTGTAAAGCACTATAAAGTGGTATATAAGTCTAAGTGCTATTACTATTGCTATTCTCTTGGGAATTCATCGAATCATACCATTTGAGCAGGGGTTGCTAAATATTCGAATGTAGTTGTACTTATATTGAAGGAGATATGTGCAGATTATCAGTTTTACTAATTCCTCATGTAAACAAAGTTCTGTTTAAAAACCTATCAAGAAGACAAAGGCCATATATGAAAAAAGAAAGATGAGATGAATAGAGGATCAGAAGTATGTCAACCAGCATAAAGGTGATCATTTGGAGAGGGCTCTAGAAATATAAAGATGGACAGCGTACCAGAGATATAAAGAAAAGATTAATCCTACAGTGGAAGGTCATGACAAACTTTGACAAGATCATGAAGGATAAGGATATTTCTATAACAACAGAGATCAGAAGAGCAATGTATTTTTCCTAGTGCTAAGATAAGTCTCTGAAAACTGGACACTGAGAAAAAGTAGGAGAAAAGAGATGGATGGCTTCCAATTACGAATTTGGAGACAGTTACGAACAGTAGCATAAAAATAAGCAATCAATCAGTCTGAATGAAATAACGACTGACTGCTCCCTTGAGGAAATGGTCAGCAAGTAGAAATCCACAAGTTGTGGGCATGGGATTCAAGCAACAAATTCAATCAAAAGAAATTGCTATCCACAGTAAATGAAGCAAGGAGAAGAATGGGACACCAATGGAAAAGGAGGTTTTATTTATTTATTTATTTGTTTGTTTGTTTGTCAAACATGTACAAGATAGCAGGTATAGGTATAAACATAAACATAATCAAAGTGAATACAGATAGATGAGGACAATAGGACAGTAGGACAGGGACTGTAGGCACGCTGGTGCGCTTATGTACGCCCCTTACAGACCTCTTAGGAATGGGGTGAGGTCGACAGTAGACAGTCTAAGGTTAAAGTTTTTTGGGTTTGGGGAAGAAACCACAGAGTCAGATAGTGAATTCCAGGCATTGATCACTCTGTTGCTGAAGTCGTATTTTCTGCAGTCGAGTTTGGAGCGGTTTACATTAAGTTTGTATCTATTGTGTGCTCGTGTATTGTGGTGGGTGAAGCTGAAGTAGTAATTGAAAGGTAGGACATTGTGGCAGATAATTTTATGAACTACATTTAGATCGGTTCTAAGGCGACGTAGTTCTAAGTTGTCTAAGCCCAAAATTTCAAGTCTGGTGGAATAAGGTATTCTGTTGCGAGTGGAGGAGTGGAGGACTCTTCTCGTGAAATATTTTTGGACTCTCTCAATTGTATTAATATCCGATATGCAGTGCGGGTTCCAGACAGGAGAGCTGTATTCGAGAATTGGTCTAGCAAACTTTTTGTATGCTCTAGTTAGCAGTGTAATGTTGCCAGAGAAGAAGCTACGCAGGATTAAGTTGACTACTCTTAGTGCCTTTTTGGCAATGTTGTTACAGTGGGCTTTGGCACTTAGATCATTAGATATGAGTACTCCAAGATCCTTGACAGAATGAGGGTCGTCTACAAGGTCGTGTCTACAAAGTCGTGGACAGGTTGGGACAACCATGACTGAGAATCTCCGCAGACATTTAGCTATGTCCTGTGAATTGTCACTTGGTTAAGATGAAAAGCATTTCCCAATGCAGGAATCTGATTGGGCCCAACTTGATGGCAGCCACTATACAAATCACCCTTAATACACTTTGCTTATATTGGTCATGAGAAGCAGCATGCCACATGGAATGCATTTTTCATCATTGTAAATACTATACAAACTCTGAGGTTTTGTTAGCCATTGTATGCATTCTCACAACCCTCCCTCCCCACTAGCTTTCTCAGGAAATTCATTTCTAGCAACCTGTGGCTTTATCCTCCCATTTATAGGGCATTGTCACATGCTTGCAGGTTTAGAGTTCATGGAGAGCACCATCTATATATATAAAAGCCAAATACCATTCACTCATCATGAAATCTCCAGAACTGTAAAGCCTACAAACTTGAAACTTGGCACGTATGTTCCCCTTGGCTTCTAGGTGCTCGCTAAGAAAGGGTTTTTCGAAATGGCCATCAGATCATTAGTATTTCTTATACAGTATTATATTAATTAACACTCTCTGATGCTAAGGAGTTAGACGTTCTACTCCCCCTCCCCACCTGAAAAGAACTTGTTCCAACTGCCAGTTGCTTTATATTAACACACTCTGATGCTACCCCTTCGCTAAACCGGACATAGGCGTGGCCAGTGCGTGACTCATCCGGCCTGCGGGCTGGGAGTTTAGACATTCTACTCTCCCTCCCCACCTGAAAAGAACTCTGTTCCAACTGCCAGTTGCCTTATATTAACACACACTGATGCTAAGGAGTTACACATTCTACATAAATTTTCAAGCTTTAAGTGTCAATGTATGAAGCCCGATCATAACTACTCATTAATTTTCAAGCTTCAACTGTCAATTTATCAAGCCTGATCACATAGTTTCGTAGCAAATCACGGGTATCCAGCTACTAGTTAGTAATAATTGGACTGTCAGAACCACAATGATAGTGTGGCATGGTTATAAACTTGCAAGTCATCAACACTGCATTTGGAAAGTTTTCTTAAGCTCAACTGGGTCTAAGTAGGAAATATGGGGGCATGGTAGAAAGTTTCCCCAAAGACAAAACACTTATGCTCAGACATTTGCTGAATAGATTTGTGCATGAGTTTAAAAAAGAAGGGGAAACAGTTTTACTCAGAATTATAAGGAGCCAACATATTTTGACATTTACTATTCAACCAATTATCACTCATAGATGATGCAGTAGGTAGACCTTTCATTCTGGATTCCTGTTCACATGCTTGAGCAAAATGTCCTTACATACAGCTCTGTATGTATGGGGGCTCTTTTCTTGATCACTTTACACAAATCTGGACAGTGTCTTCCTGGCACTGTCAAATATGATCTGGATTTAGACTCCTTGTGAGTTCATTTTCAAATTAAACCCCAGATGTTAATGTAACAAAGCAAAGGAGAAATAGTTGCCAAGCAGTATATAATAATGAGTAGATCTGCTTATCAAGAAACCTATCGAAAAATAATACACTACGATAAAATATTGTACATGTTGAGTAGGATGGACATCAACAATTGTAGGGCATTAGGGAGGTAATGGTTGATCCCAAAGGGTTACATTTTTCTCCCAAAATTGAGTGAAGGAGTGCTAGTCTCTCCTATCTGTAATTTGCAATTTGCAATTTTTCTCTTCCAAATGGCACCCTTATCAATGATTGGAGCTTTTCTGTTTGAAAAATAATTTAATGACATAAAATATTTGTACACGAGATCCCAGGAGACGTTGAATGAGACAGAGGCAGCTAAGACTGGTTTCCTTCATAGTCTTTCTTTTCTTTTTTTTTAATGGCATGATTTTCAGTTCTCTCCTGCACAGCAGACATGAATGCATCACAATCAAATCCCAACACTATGACATGACTGGTCACAATAGGGAAATGAGAAGCCCATGGTATGTCTCTCCAGGGAGATGCATTCTTTATTTGCTGTTACCTGGAATGTTAGACTTCATTTTTGGCTTTTTAATAAAGGTAATAATAGTATTTTATCATAGCATTCATGCCTCCTTTTGGAGCGGTGCGGTGGCCTAGAGGTGGAGCTCTCGCCTCACAATCAGGAGGCTGTGAGTTCGATCCTAAGTAGAGGCAGATATTTCTCTCTCTGGGCACACTAAGAATTTATCTGCTGAACAAAACTCCACATTGGCAACAGGAAGGGCATCCAGCCAGTAAACACTCTGCTAGCTCCATTCAGTTGCCCAGACTCCACCCCGCAAGGGATTATGGGGTCGTTAAAAGAAGAAGATGATGATGATTCGTGCCTCCTTTTGAAGTTCAGGAAATCATGTTTGGAATCTTTCAAAAGTCCTCGGTTTTTCGTGTTAAAAGGATCCAGATATTTTGCTTTCCCCACTTTGGAAGATGCTTTGTGAGCCACAAAGAAATGCTGGTGAGATGCTCATTCTGTACCCTGCCCTTCCTTTCAGGGTTAGTGCAGGAATGCTGTAACATGGGAGTCAGGTCCCATCCATTTTCTTATTATTTGCTTATATCCAAACCCTGAACTCCAGGGTAAAATGGCAGGATCTAAAAAAAGAAAAGAGAAAAATAGGAGTGTCTCTTATGAAGTGAAATAATTGCTGACTTCGTTTGGGACTTGGCAGTTATCAATCATGTATGTTCAAAGGCAATTGAAAAGATGGTTTTTGGAGAGGAACAGAACAGAACATCCCTCCCTTCAATGTCCTATTTCTGACTGACTGACTCCCTCTCTCTCTCTCTATCTCTCTCTCTATCTATCTATCTCTCTATCACTCTATCTCTCTATCTCTATCTCTATCTATCTCTATCTCTACACACACACACACATACACACACACACACATACATATATTTTAACAGTTTTAAAGGGAACATAAAAATAGCACAAGTGAATACAAAATAAAGAAAAGAAAGACAAAAAGACAAAAGCACAGAAAGATTAAAACAGAAAAAGCTTCCAATTTCCTTTGCAGAAAATATGATTACAAAGCTATCTTTCACTGTATGATTTCAAAAAAAGCTCACTTTTTCTATTATTTAAAGTCACAAGTACATTGTTTGCTGTTTCATGCAAAAAGTCTCTAAAGCAGGGGTGTCAAACTCACGGCCCGCGGGCCGGTTGCGTCACGTGCTGGCCCTGCCCCTGCCAGGTTTAGTGAAGGGGGGAAAAGTCCCGATACGTCACGTGATGCCGCCGTGACGACGCGAGTTTGACACCCCTGCTGTAAAGGGTTTCCAGTCAGCCAAAAATGTAGATATTATCAAGGAAGTCAGTTTGGTCATCTCTGCAAACTCCATCATTGTCACCAACTATTCCTCCACTGTGGGTAGTGTTGAACATTTTCCACTTTTGAGTATGATAGGTCCTTTTCTGCTCTCTGAGCTTGCTTGTTTTCTTGCAACTGTTTCATTACCCAAAATAGGTAACATCAGCACTGATGATGTCATCTAGTTTGAGTAATCCCAAAGGTGCTTTTAATTTGAAGACGTTTCGCTTCTCATCCAAGAAGCTTTTTTTAGCTCTGAGCTGAAGAAGCTTCTTGGATGAGAAGCGAAACATCTTCAAAGTAAAACAAAAAGTCCAGTTGCCTCTTGAAAAAAAGCATCTTTGGGACAACCATGACCTGTATGACTGAGAATCTCCATAGACATTTAGTTTGGGTAATGAAACGTCCGCAAGAAAACAAGGAAGTTCAGAGAGCACCAAGGACCCCTCATTTCAACCCTGAGCTACAAATATTCTCCTATATTGGTACTTTTGAGCATATAGAAATTTTGGTGCAGTTGTCACTTATAAAATCTCAGTTAAATTAGCTTTTCTTCTAGCTGTCTGTCCGTCCATTAATCTCCAAAGGTAGGTTTCTGGTCTCAGTTGTACTTTAGTTTTTAAAATCTTCTGAATTAGTGTATATTCTCTTTGAGGCTAGAACATAATGTAAATTATGCCTTGTGACACTCTCAGAGGCATCTGTTTGGCTACTATGCAAAACAGGATGTTGAGTGGAGGAAACTTTAGTCCAGTCGAAAATAATTTTTAAAGGGAAAGCACCATTTTCAAATAATGAAGAATTAGGTCATGCAGATAAAGGCATGAGACCTGTGGTATTCCATTGTTTGGCAAACCAGGGAAGACTAAAGTGAGGGAGAAAAGTTTTTGCTTCCATTTCCTCCCAAGCCCCCAATTCTTTCTTTTATGGGGTACCTAGAAGTAGACATTGCTGTAGGCACACTCTCGAGCCACGGTTGCTATGGCAACTCTAGTCGCTCAGTCTATCATAGCAGGCATAATGAGAACAAAATCTAAAGATAATGTGTTCTCAAATGCTACTTCTTCAAGAAGCGTTGCTAATCTTGGATGCCTCTAAAAGGGCTTCTGAAATCATTTAAGCTTCAGGAGAACCGTATCTCTGGATGATGTTAGCATCACTGATCCTAGTGGTGGCCTCTTAATAGCAGGGTGAGGTACTCAAGAATAGAATAACAGAGTTGGAAGGGACCTTGGAGGTCTTCTAGCCAACCCCATGCTCAGGCAGGAATCATCATCATCATCATCATCATCATCATCATACAGAATAACAGATTTGGAAGTGACCTTGGAGGTCCCTGCTCAGGCAGGAAGTCCTGTACCATTTCAGATAAATGGCTGTCCAATCTCTTCTTAAAGAGTTGGAGCACTTACAACTTCTGGAGGCAAGCTGTTCCACTGATTATGCTGTGTCCTGATCTCTATTTGGTCCGTGCCTGACGCGGGAGCCCAGGAGCGCCCTGATTGGTCGAGACGCAGCTGGCGCTGAGTATAAAAGAACTATCAAAGTGCCGGGCGTGCTGCTGCTGTGTTAGTCGAGAAGCCGCCTGTTAGCTGTCACTATGAGCTGAATAAAATCTGTTAGCATTACCTCCGTCTCGCCTCAGTCTGTACAAGCCCTATTCCGGGACTTTTCAACTGGCGACGAAGGTGGGATTCGTCCCAAAACTGAGGTGCGAGACGAGAGCCGATCAAGGAGCTAGTCACTAAAGAGAGCTGTCACTTCGAGAGCTGAAGTCAAGCGACGATAAGTCACACTGCCTCACAACGATACAACAAGGTGCCTGTGTCTGAGAAGAATGGCCACCCTTCCCTCTTTTGCCGAGTTCAACCCCACAACGGAATCCTGGGACACTTACTTAGAGAAGTTCGAATGCTTCTTATTAGCTAACGAATATACAGAGATCTCTAACGATAGAAAGAAAGCTTATTTTTTAAGCTTCTGTGGAAATGAGGTATTCGAAACAGCTAGAAACTTACTGCCCCCCCCCAGAAAGTACATACCGTGGCTTGGGAAGTAATAAGAGAAAAACTAAGAAACCATTACTCCCCGATGCCATCTATGATAGCTAGGCGACATGCCTTTTATCATAGGAACCAAAAAGAGGGAGAAATGATTAACCAATACATCTCCTCACTATGAGCCACAGCTCTCTATTGTGAGTTTGAGAATTTAGACAATGCCTTACGTGACAGGCTTGTCTGTGGCATTAGAGATCTCCACCTACTGACCAAAACGGAGCTGCCATTACAATTAGCGTTAGACGAAGCTAGGGCTGCTGAGCTGTCCAACAAATCAGCTACTGAGATCCAGCAAACGAATACCTCAGGTTTTGCCGCCAAAACTGAGGCAATCCATTCAGAAACAGTAGAAATAGAAGGAGAGCCAAGAGAAGAAGAAGGAGAAGAAGTTCACTGCCTTGAGCTGCCTACTAACAACAAGGAAAACAAAGAAAAGCTAACCTTCCAAAACACATGCCTCAGCTGTGGGAGGAATCACCCAAGAGCTGCATGCAAATTCAGAAACACAGATTGCCTCCGGTGTGGATGGAAAGGACACCTGGCAAGAGTCTGCAGAGCTCCTCAACCCAGCACGAGACCTGCAGCCAGAACACCCTTATTGAGGAAGACTCCCTTTAAAAATTCAATCAGGGGAGAAGACTGCTATACCATTATTAAAGATAGATACACTCCAGAGTCAATAATTGGGCAAGCAAATAGTGGTCTTAAGAAAAAAATTTCTATTAATATTAAATTAGAAGGATCCCCATGTAAAATGGAGGTAGACACAGGGTCATCCATGTCCCTGATGTCCTGGAGTACCATCAAGTGGTTGGTTCCTAAAATTTCTAAAAAGGTAATTAAGCCATGCCATATCAGACTTGGGGATTACCAAGGAAGGCACATTCCCATCCTTGATACCAGCAAATTTCAGATTCAGTTTGAAAAGTTCACAGGATGGCTCCCCCTCATCATAGTGGAGGAGCCCAGACCAAGCCTTTTAGGGCTCGACTGGTTTGACCCTCTAGGCCTTTCTATCTCTGGCATCCACAACATCAACAAACCAGACATGTCCAATCTAATCAAGGAATTCGCAGCAGTCTTCGATGACGGCCTGGGTAAGTACAGGCAAAC
The DNA here is from genome assembly GCA_003457575.1 of Thermophis baileyi. Classification (NCBI taxonomy): domain Eukaryota; kingdom Metazoa; phylum Chordata; class Lepidosauria; order Squamata; family Dipsadidae; genus Thermophis; species Thermophis baileyi. Next base: position 254,821 of record QLTV01003516.1, read on the forward strand.
CCCTTTCTTTTAATCTTGATCCCCAGGTAGCACCCATCCATTTGAAACCCAGGTGAGTGCCATTTTCCCTCAGGGCTAAGGTAGACGAGGCCTGAGATAAACTATTAGCTCAGGGTATCCTTGAGGCAGTAGACCACGCAAAGTGGGAAACGCCTATTGTCACACCTGTAAAACCTGATAGATCTGTCAGAATCTGTGCTGACTATAAATGCACACTTGTTAAGGAATTGTGCAGAGTAACCTCTGCTTCTGAAGGCTTGCACAGTGAACCGTAATGTTGCAGTAGATATGAGTAATGATTCAGTCAATACACAGATACCCTAACTCTGTAAACCGCTTAGAGAGGGCTGTAAAGCACTGTGGAGCGGTATATAAGTCTAACTGCTATTGCTATTGCTATTTGCCCTCAGGGCTAAGGTAGACAAGGCCTTAGATACACTATTGGCTCAGGGTATCCTTGAGGCAGTAGACCACACAAAGTGGGAAATGCCAATTGTAACACCTGTAAAACCTGATGGATCTCTCAGAATCTGTGCTGACTATAAATGCACACTTAATAGAGCACTTCAGAACAGTGCTTATCCTGTGCCTGTAGTACAGCACTTACTGCACTCCCTGGGGGAAGGGAGATTTTTTTTGAGAAATTGGACTTAATGCAAGCATACCAACAAATTCCTGTAGATGAAACTACTGCTGAGGCCCAAACCATTGTCATGCATAGGGGAGCATTCAAGTGCCATAGATTGTAGTTTGGCGTCAGTGTAGCCCCTGGAATATTCTAAAGCTTGATGGAAAGATTACTCCAGGGCATTCCGGATGTTGTCCCTTATTTCGATGACATACTGGTGTCTGCTTCCAACCTAGCCCAACTGACAGAATAGAATAGAATAAATTAAATTATTTTAAAAAGCGAAAAATGCAAATTGGCTGTACTGTACAAGAGGTAGAGTTCCTGGGATATAGAGTAGATGCCTCAGGCCTCCATCCTACCAAGACAAAGGTGAAGGCTATACATGAGGCCCCAACGCCCAAAAACAAGACAGAACTGCAAGCGTTTTTGGGCCTCATACATTTTTATAGTTTATTCCTGTCCCACAAGGCATCGGTAGGTGAACGTCTGCATAGACTGCTAGACTCTAAACATCCATGGCACTGTGGCACAAAGGAGACAGCCGCCTTCAAGGCAGTGAAAAGCCTCCTGACGTCACATTATATTGCTTCAATATAATGAACATTTACCTTTTGTGCTGGCATGTGATGCCTCCCCTTATGGCGTAGGTGCTGTTCTTAGCCACAAACTACCAACGGGAGTGGAAGCACCCATTGCATTTTTTTCACGAACTATGTCAAAGATGGAAAGGAACTATGGGCAAATTGACAAAGAGGCGCTAGCTCTGGTAACTGGGGTTAAAAGATTTCACGAGTATTTGTATGGTCAAAACTTTACCCTAGTTACAGACCATAAACCATTACTGGGGTTACTCTCAGGAGACCGACAAACCCCACAAGTCCTTTCGCCATGCATGACCAGATGGACTGTACTCCTGGCTGCTTATTCTTATTCATTAATACATCGTCCAGGGCGACACCTTAGCCATGCTGACGCTTTGAGCAGATGCCCCTTGCCCATGGAAGTGGAGGACACAGCACCCGCTCACACAGTGCTGCTCATTGAAGACCTGCAGTGCCCCTTGACTGCAGCTGACATAGCTAGACACTCTGCAAAGGACAGGGCAATTTCCCTGGTCATTTATTTATTTATTTATTTATTTTATAAAATTTATATGCCGCCCAACTCCCGAAGGACTCTGGGCGGCTTACATCATAAAAAATAAAACATATAAAAACAATTTAAAAAAGAAAGGGGAAAAAAAACAAAACCCCAACTATATTTAAAATAAAACATTCACACAACCATGCATGGGCCAATCAGAACAACTATTGGCCCCAGGCCTGCCGGAAAAGCCAGGTCTTAAGGGCTTTACGGAAGGCCAGTAAGGTGGGGGTAGTACGGATCTCGGGGGGAAGTTGGTTCCACAGAGT
>QLTV01003516.1:259292-276873 GCA_003457575.1 Thermophis baileyi
CCCTCCTCTCTGCCTCCCCCTCTATCCGGCAGGCCGACAATATCATTCATACCAAGCCCAGGGTCAGATCTGGGCCCCCATCTGCTTCTGTTAGTACACTCAGCAGAGGGGGCTCCATTTCCCTCCCCCGGCTCCCCCATTCTCACCAACACAACCAATCAGACCCCAAGCCCGGGGTCAGATCTGGGCCCCATCTGCTTCTGTTAGTACACTCAGCAGAGGGGGCTCCATTTCCCTCCCCCGGCTCCCCCATTCTCACCAACACAACCAATCAGACATACTCTTCCATTCACAGTCAAACCAGACAACCCACCACATTCACACACAAAACATGGCTAAAATTGCTAAAAACTGGCCAACAAAAAAGAAAATTGCATTGTAAATGCAACCCTAGGTTTCTTGTTGTAAATGCAACCCAAGATGGTTTAAAAGGGTAGTCTATAGGGAAATAAATTGTCAGAAAGAAAACACCACTTTGATATGGGCTGTCGTTAAGACCCATGAATGTAACTTGCCCATAAAACATCTCATATCCAGCAGGGCCTGCAGAACACTGAGCTGGTGGGACACAAACAAAGTCATGGACTGGGTCAAGAGAGACTGGCCCTCCAGGCCAATAGGGGACGAATTTCAACCTTTTAAAGCAAGGCAGCATGAGCTGTCCACCATGAAGGGGTGTTTGCTGTGGGGTAGTAGAGTGGTCATCCCAGGCCCATTAAGGAAGCAAGTAATAACAGCATTACACGACGGCCACCCGGGAATAGTGTGCATGAAAGCGCTGGGTCGAAGCTATGTGTGGTGGCCCAAAATGGACCTGGCTATTACAGAGTAGGTCTCAGATTGCCAAAAGTGTCAGGAATCCAGGGCAAATCCTCCCAGAGCCCGCCCCACAGAATGGGAACCTAGGGCCCCCTGGTCTCGTATTCACATAGATTTTGCAGACCCAGTACATGGTCAAATGTTGTTAGTAGGGGTAGATGCATACTCAAAGTGGGTGGAAGTGAAGCTGATTGCTTCCACCACTTCTGAAGCTCTAATCAGAGCCCTACCTTTGCTACCCATGGTATAACCGATACTGTGGTGTCCGACAATGGCCCACAATTGACAGCAGGGCCGTTTGAACTATACCTGGCAAGGCAGGGCATATGGCACATTTTAACAGCTCCATTTCACCCTTCTAGCAACGGATTGTCAGAAAGAACAGTGTGTTCAGTTAAAGAGGCCTTGGCTAGAATGGGCCCAGGGGATTGGCACACAAAAATAGCAAAATACCTACTGATGCAGCATGCTACCCCCTGTCCTGAAACCAACCAAAGTCCTGCTGAACTGCTAATGGGCCAAAGAATAAAGACAAACCTGGACAGGTTGCATCCCAATTATTCCCCCGAAAAACCTTGTGATTCCACAACTAAGATCAGAGAGTTTCTGTTCTGACCTAGGCTTCCTGATTAAATAACATGGCACAAACGGCGTCTCACAAACCTCTTTTATTTGTAACGGCTGCTAATTATTGTCATTAGCAGTCGTCATAAGTCCAAACAAAGTAAAGCAAGTCCGACTAAAGTCTTTCAAGGAAAGGCAGATAAAAGTCCTAAAAAAGTAAAACAAGTCCAACTAAAGTCTTTCAGGGAAAGGCAGATAACACACACGAACCTTGCTCTTCTTTGGCAAACTGCCAAAGACCAATTTGCAAGAAAAACTTGGCAAGTTCAAACAGGAACAAAATCTGTATCCCAGTTGCAATGACGAGACCGAGAGATGAACTGAGTTGCTTCCTGCAACGAACCCTTGTGTGTTCTCCACTTATATAGCCTATGGGAGGGGCCAATGATCCCCAAACCTTACTCCCGAGTAGTCCTTCTCTGTAAGAATAGTCCTTCTCCTCTAATAACTGTTCTTGCCTTCTGGCAGCTCTGTGCCTATGCACATTGAGAACAGGCTCCTCCTGTTCCTCTGCCTCGCTCATGTCAGTCTCTGTAGGTTCTGAAGGCAGGACAGACCTCCCCAATGGCCCTGGCTGGATCCCTGCCTCTGGCACCGAGGTGTCTCCAGACTCCAAGCCTGGCCCAGGTTCCTCCCTAGCCTCCTCGCTGTCCGACTCTGCTGCCAGCTCCGCAGGCTGCTGGCGGACCACAACAGTTTCAAAGAGGGGATTTAGTATACGCTAGAAATTATTCAGGCCATCCATTATGGTTAGCAGGACAAATAATAGAAATAACAGGCCCGAGATCATACAGGTTAATCCTTGAGCAAAACGTGCACTTCCGTCGCCATGCGAACTGGTAGGGAAGGTAAGTGGAACCCACCCCTGGACAACAGGATGCTGCGAGTTTGACACCCCTGCTGTCAGGTAATCTCATTAGCTGAGGACAAGTAAGTAGCCTCAGATTTGATGTTCAGCACTCCCAAGGTGATGGTCTAATGGATTTCTATACCCATCCTAAAACTCTCATAACTGGAGGAGCTAAGAATTTGTGTTCATGATAATTCTAGGACCTGTCCCAACTTATGTGTCAAGTCATATTCTGGATCTGATCTACTTGGCAGGAGGATTGTGATCTGAATGTGGGAGCTTTTGCATAATTTCCTTTATTGTCAGATCATTTCCTGTTAATATTTAGATATGCAGCAGCTGTTCCTCTTTTCAGGGGTATAAGATCCATTAGAATAGTCTGTCCCTAGAGTCTGAAGAATTCCAGAGAACACTCAAGTCAAAGCTATGATCCCCCTGTAGAATACAGTAACAGTAGCAATAGTATAAAAGAGTTGGAAGGGACCTTGGAGGTCTTCTAGTCCAACCCCCTGCTTAAGCAGGAGAGCCTATACCAGTGATGCATGCTGGAAGTGGTACACAGAGCCATCTCTCTGGGCACGCCAGCCATCACCCGTTGCTCTTTCGGGTTCCAGCTTGCACATGCGCACCGGCCAGCTGGTCTTCGTGCACGCAGGAGCGCCGGAAACTGGAAGAACAGCTCCCTGGAGCGCATGCATGCCAGGAAGCTGAGCTTCTGGTTTCCGGTGTGCACATGTGTGCTGGCCAGCTGGTCTTCACACGCGCATACATGCCAGAAACCAGAAGACCAGGTGACCGGCCTGCATGCGCATGCCGGAAACCGGAAGCTCAGCTTCCCAGCACATGCATGCGCACTGGGGAACTGCTGTTCCAGTTTCTGTTGCTCCCACGCGTGCGCGCTGGGGAGCTGCTCTTCCAGTTTCTGGTGCTCCCCCACACGCGCACTCCCATTTCGGCACTCGGTGCCAAAAAGGTTCGCCAACACTGGCCTATACCATTCCAAACAAATGGCTGTCCAATCTCTTTTTAAAAACCTCCAGTGATGGAGCACTCGCAACTTTATGTCATAACATACTTCTGAGTATCCTGTCCTAGAAAACACAGCCTATTCAGCCATCTAATATACACCCTGACTGAAACTAGGAAGGAAGGTGGGGAATAATTTAATGCAACCAGAGGAAAATTCATCTCTTCGATTAAATACTAATAAGACACTTACCAAGGCTATTCTGTGATGGCAAGAAAGATGAGAAAAAAAATCTCCATGGCTGCATCCTCTCACTATTACATAGCAAAACTTTTCTAATTAGTTAAGGGCTTCTTGGGATCTAGTCTTGTAGGAGATCACACTGGACCTCAGCAGCTTCTGTAAAATATTGGCTAGATCAATGGTTCTCAACCTGTGGTCCCTGAGCCCCTGGGGGGTTGCGATGTCATCACAAGAGGGTATGCAAAGACTTGAAGAAATGTTATGATTTAAGTCAAAGACCATGGCCAAGGTATTTAAAGAGGATCCATGGTGAAGAAAAGGTTGAGAACCACTGGGTTAGATAGTTTTAAAGCAAAATTAACCAGACATCGTCATCCCGGACTCTACAGTTTGCTTAATCCAGGTCTCTGGAGATCTGTTCACAGTCTCTCAAACGACATTTGAAGGCCTGAAAAATCTAGGAAAAAAAGTTTGGAGATACTTGGCCAACTACTTGTTTGCTTGACTCTTGCCCTTTATTCACCCAGTATGAGAGATTAGGAGTTTCCTCCTTATAAGGAGTAGTCTCAACTTCATTAAATGCAGCTGCAATAAGAACAGGCCTGATCATTGCATGTAGAACATGGGTGTGAAACTCGCCGTGTCACCTTGCCATCATGTGACATATCGTGACTTTTTTCCCTTCGTGGAGCTGGGGTGGGCGTGGCCTGCACATGACGCATCCGGCCTATGGGCTGCCAGTTTGACACCCCTGATGTAGAAGACCTGAATAATTATAGATCTGCTGCCAACATCTCTTTCCTAGGCAAGCTATGGAAATAAATCATGGCTGAACAGAGCCAGGTGTTTCTGGGCAAAATCCATCGTGTCTAGGAACATTTGGCTCTGATCAGCCATGATTTTCTAGACTCAATCCAGTAGGGATTCATGTTGGCATTGAAATTGAATTATTCACCCTGTGGGATGATCATTGCCCACAGACAGATGGGGGACGATGGTCCTGAATCTTGATCATTTCCCTGGATCTCTCAGCTGCTTTAGATACCATTAGTTAGATGTAAAGAGGATTGTTTTACTGTGGTTCTGCTTGTACCTGAAAACCTGACTTCAGCATTGTGCTGGGAAATTTCCTAAGTGATGAAATTTGCATTGTCTGTTATTTCTCAGCCCATTTATCTAATCCAGTGTTGCTCAGCCTTGGCAACTTTAAGATGTATGGACTTCAAGTCTCTCAGACTTCCCCAGCCAATTGATCTCACCTATCAAGAGTTTGAATTTTATTTCCCTTTTCTGGTGGTATTAGCGATCCCATCCAATTTCCTTCTCCTGCAGACTTGTTAAATGCTCACTCCATCTTTTCCTCCAATTCATGAAAGAAATTGATGAAGAGTGAAGGACCCAGCATTAAATGTTATGGCACCCTACGCACTACCTCCCTTCAGTTTAATGAGGAACCATTGATGAACAATCTCTGGGTGTGCTTTTTAGGCCTTAACTGCCATGCCATCCAGTCCATACTTCACTAGCTTGCAAATCAGAATGCCATGGAGGACTTGATCAAAAGTTTGCAGAAATCAAAATACATTTCAGCATTCCTATTATCTCACAAGTAGTAATGCAATCAAACCCAGCATAAAATAGATCTAACAAGACTTGTTCTTGATAAATCCAAGCTGAATTCTGTACAGGATTGCATTATTTTTAATGTTGCTTACAGACTGATCGCTTTATGCTGTACTTAAAATCTTTCCAAATATCACTATCATATGGTGTCACAGTGGTGCCGTGGTTAAAATGCAATATTGCAGGCTGACTCTGCCCTCTGTCAGGCGTTTGATCCTCACTGGCTCAAGGTTGACTCAGCCTTCCATCCTTCCGAGGTTGGTAAAATGAGGACCCAGAGTGTTGGGGGCAATATGCTGACTCTGTAAACCGCTTAGAGAGGGCTGTAAAGCACTATGAAGCGGTATATAAGTCTAAGTGCTATTGCTAAGTGCTATTGCTATCAAACTGGACTGTAGCTCTTTGGGTCCTCCTTTCCCCTCTTAAAGGGATAAAGACATTTTCCTTCCTCTGCTTATTTGCTATTTTACCCCTTTTCCAATCATTCATATCAAATACCATATTTTTCATAGTATAAGATGCACCGGAGTATAAGACGCACCTTAGTTTTTGGGGAGGAAAATGGGGGGGGGGGAATCTGCCTACCAGGTATTCATCTGGCTAGCGTCCTTAGTCTGGTCAGCTTCAGCGCATTAGTTCGCTGGTTTTCAGCATGCACACACGCTTTTTATCCCCTGGTTGGGGATAAAAAACAGCTTCTAAAGCACAGCTGATCATCGGAGAGAGAAGCAATGAGAAAAGCAGGCGAAGCGCAGAAGATCGCTTCACTCGCTAGCGCCTCATTAGGGCTGGAAAAAAAGCTTCGAAAAAGCTACATTCAGAGTATAAGACGCATCCAAATTTTCAGCCTCTTTTGGGGGGGGGAGTGTGTCTTATACTCCGAAAAATATGGTAGATATTCCCTCATCATACAGGTAGTCCTCGACTTACAACCATTTATTTAGTGACCATTTGAAGTTCAAGCAGCAATGAAAAAAGTGACTTATGTCCATTTTTCACATTTACGAGCATCATAGCATCCCCGTGGTTATGTGATCAAAATGCAGACATTTGGCAAATGACATGTATTTATGACGGTTGCCGTGTCCTGGGATCATGTGATCATCTTTTGCAATCTTCTCTCAAGCAAAATCAATGAGGAAGCCAGATTCACTTAACAGCTCACTTAACAACTGTATGTTCTGACCTAGGCTTCCTGATAAATCATAAATCACAAACATAGTCCCAAAAAAAACTCTTTTTATTTCAACAGCTGTAAATTATGTTCATTCACAGCCGTAATAAGTCCCAAACAGTTTTAATTAGCCAGAAGTCTGCCAAATTCTTTTGGGAGAAGGCTGATAAGCACCCACCTTTATCTCCCTTGACACGCTGCCAAAGACCTAATTGGCAAGTAGCTTTGCAAGGCCAAAACGGAGTACAGCTTCAAAACAGAGCTGCTGAGTTACACCGAACAGAAATGAACCAAGTTGCTTCCTGCAATGCTCACATCCATTTATGGGAGGGGCCAATCATCTCCAAGCCTTACTCCCAAGTAGCCCTTTTCTTCCTTAACTGTTCTTGCCTTCTGGCAGCTTTGCGCATGCGCGCATTGGGAACAGGATCCCCCTGTTCCTCTGCCTCGCTGCTGTCAGCCTCTGGAGGCTCCAAAGTCAGCATAGAACTCCCAGATGCCCGGGCCCCATCTCTGCCTCTGAGACAAAGCCTTGTCCAGACTCCAGGACTGGCCCATGTTCCTCCCCAGCCTCCTTGCTATCTGACTCTGCAGCCAGCTCCACACGCCGCTGGCGGACCACAACACTATCCCTCACTGCAGGGCCCTTCACCCGGGTCTGGCGATCTGGATGCGGCCATGACGGGAATTGGTCATGGAAGGCTTTCACCAAAACAGGTGCATGTACAGAGGTCGCATCCTCCCAGGTGAAATCCTCCGGCCCATAACCCTTCCACTCAATGAGGTACTGGAACTGGCCTTTCAGCCACCGGGAGTCCCGAATGCTGGTGACCTCGTACTTGGGCGGTCCATCTCCATCACATGGCGCTGGCTGGGATGGTCAGGTTGGCGGAGCGGACAGGCTAGCTGTTCTGAAATGAGGAGGGGCCTATGGAAGACCGGATGGACACGCATTGAGCGTGGCAATGTCAGGCAGTAGGCGACCGGGTTGATGACCACCTCAACAGGGAATGGGCCAAGGTACCGGTGATCTAGCTTCCTGACTGGCCGGTCTGACGGAAGGTGCCTGGTAGACAACCAAACCCGATCCCTCACAGCCAACGTTGGCGTCGCCCGCCAAGAGCAGTCCGCAACTCATTTATAGTCCTCTTTGGCTTTCTCCAGATACCGTTGCACCAATTGATGGACAGCTTGCAACTCAGACAAATAGTCATTCGCCACCGGAACTGGAGAGTCGAGTTGCGTGAGGGGAAAGAACTGAGGATGATATCCCACATTGGCCAAGAAAGGGGTCGTTTGCATGGAGGTGTGCTGTGAGTTGTTAAACGCGAACTCTGTTACTGCCAAATACTCCGACCAATTGTCTTGTTGCTGGTTCATGAAGCAGTGCTCCCGGATCCCGATGACTTTTACAGTCCCGCCGTCGGTTTCCGGATGATGCGCCGACGACAAGCAGATTTTCATATCTAAGGCCGTCATCAGCCCTTTCCAAAACTGGGCTGTAAATTGGGCCCCTCTGTCCAAAACGACCCTATCAGGTAGGCCATGCAGGTGAAAGACATGTTGGATAAACATGCGGGCGGTGGCATGAGCCATCGGTAACCCACGACAGGGAATGAAATGCCCCATCTTCGTCAGCATGTCTACCACCATGAACACGATCGTGAATCCAGAAGACGGAGGCAAATCCGTCAAGAAGTCCTGTTGTGGCTCGCCAGCGTCCCGTGCCGGTGCTCAGGGATCCCGAGGACGATGAGGCGGTTGTGGCACGGTACCATCGGCCCGTGCACCCAGCGCCCGAGTCAGAGAGCGAGGGGGACTCAGTGCCAGAGGATGACAGCCAACCACGGCCTTCTGCACCTCCTCAGTGGGAGCTGAGTGACTCAGGAGAAGAGGAGGAGCCTCTGCTTGATGCTAGGGCACGCATGGCAGCTAGCAGGCAGGAGTGGCTCTGTAGAAGGAGGTCTCGCGAGTAAATCTGCAGGCTGATTGGCCACGCCCTAAGGCTATTTAAGGCTTCAGTACGCTGAAGCCGACTGCTGGAAACAACGTTTTACATTCTTGCTGCTATTAGGATTTCTTCGGCTTCAATTTCTGGAGTCTCCTTTTGTTGAATTTAATTCATCCCGGGCTTTTTGCCAACGTCAGTGAGTCACTGATAACAGAGGACCTAATTGGCTATTTACTTTGGGGGTTTGACTTCTGGCCAGCTTTCTACCGGATTTTTTGGCACGCCGGACTTTCTTATGCTTTAATGATTTTTAACCTCTAGTTACTAAGGAGTTTATTAGTACTAAAGAATATTATTGACAAAGTGTGTGTGTGCATCATTTTCCATAGGGTGTGCCGTGCTAGGACACAACAAGTCCATGGAAATGGCGCCCCAGGGTCTCTCCAGTGTCGGCAATGGCTGGAGCAGCCCTGGGGAGGCTCCTGTGGCCGACTTGGCCTGTCTACATCGTACACAGGACGTGATATAGGCCTGGACATCGTGTCGCAGTCGGGGCCACCAGAAGGTCCGAGAAACTAAGTGCAATGTCTTAAAGAGGCAGAAGTGCCCCGCCGCAGGATTATCATGGCACTGCAACAGGATAAGTCCCCGAAGCTGCCCCACCGGTACATAGAGCCTATCTCGGTACCGCAAGAGTTCCTCGCTAAATGTCCAGGGAGAAGTGGGACCTACCTCTCCCTTCCGTTGCTCCACGTAAGCGTCATGCCGCTGCGCTTCCCGTATCTGAGCCCATATGTCTACCGGTTCCTGAACCATGGAGAACGACTCTACGGGCAGAACTGCCCGGGGCGGAAGCGGGTCTTTGATGTGGGAATACTCTGGTTTCCGCAAGAGCGCATCCGCCCTTTGGTTGTGACCACTGGGGATGTAGGTCGGAAATTGAACCTGGCAAAAAAGAAGGACCACCGAATCTGGCATTGGTTCAGTTTCCGGACGGTCTGCAATAACTCCAGGTTTTTGTGGTCCATCCAGACTTCAATTTGATGTTGGGCCCCCTCCAGGTCATGTCTCCAGGCCTCAAACGCCGTCTTAATGGCCAGTAGCTCCTTCTCCCAGATGGTATAGTTGCACTCGGAAGAGTTGAGCTTCCGCAAATAATACGCACAAGGGAAGAGGGTACCGCCAGACGCGTGAGCCTGGAGTAACACCACTCCAACAGCAACATCTGATGCATCCGCTTCCACCACAAACGGATGGTGGGGGTCAGGATGTTTCAATATGGGTTCCTTCATGAATGCCTGCTTCAAGGCCTGGAATGCCTGCTGCTCAGGGGTACTCCACCAGAACGGGACTTTTTTCTGGAGGATCCAAGTGAGGGGCGCAGTCAGGGAAGCGAAGCCAGGGATAAAGGTACGATAGTAGTTGGCAAACCCGAGGAGTCGCTGGACATCCTTCACTCACCAGGGAGGTTGCCCACTATACAAAGACTCGACCTTGCTCAGCTCCATCGCTATGCCCTCAGGAGAGATGTGATGCCCCAGAAACTCGATGGTGGACTGATAAAACTGGCACTTTTCCAGTTTTGCATACAAGTGGTTCTCCCAAAGCCGTTGCAGGACCAGGCGGAGGTGCTGTTGGTGGCTCTCCCGGGAGGCCGAGTAAATCAAAATGTCGTCCAAATAAACCATGACAAACTGGTCCAAGAGATCCTGGAAGATGTCATTCATAAAATGTTGGAAGACGGCGGGAGCATTGGTCAATCCAAATGGCATGACCGTGTACTCAAAATGTCCATACCTGGTGCCGAACGCCGTCTTCCATTCATCCCCGGCCCGGACCCGAACAAGATTGTAAGCTCCACGCAGGTCCAACTTGGTGAAAACGGTAACCTCCCGGAGCTGTTCCAACAGTTCGGGAATCAGGGGCAAAGGATACCAGTTGCGTACCATGATGGCATTTAATTTGCGGTAGTCGCAACAGCCGCAAGTCTCCGGTCTTCTTTTTCATGAACAAGACCGGAGCGGACAGTGGCGACGACGAGGGCCAGATAAAACCCTGAGCCAGGTTTTTGTCCACAAAGTCCCGTAACGCGGCCAACTCAGGGTCCGACATCAAATACAAACGCCCCACTGGGAGTGGCGCGTCCGGAATCAAATCAATGGGGCAGTTGTACGGCCAGTGCAGGGGCAATTGGTCCGCCTCCTGTTCGCTGAAGACATCTGCGAAGTCCACTAGGTCGGAAGGCAAAGACACCTTGGATGGACCCAGCAACTGGCCTGCGCAGACTTGGCGGGTATGGTCCACACATTGCATGCTCGGGAATGAGATGAAGTTCTGGGACCAAAGGATTTGCGCATCATGCGTCCGGAGCCAAGCCAAGCCCAAGACCACAGAGAAATTCAGGCCGGAAGTAATGTAGAACTGGATGGCCTCCTCATGAGAACTGATGGTCAGGTGCACAGGTTGTGTGGTGGCCTTAATAGGCCCAGACAGAAGCACCTGACCATCAATGGTCTCCACGAGCATGGGAGGATCCACTGGACACTGAGGGATGGCATATTTGGTGGCAAATGCCTCGTCCATAAAGTTTGTTTTGGCTCCGGAGTCCACCAAGGCGTGAGCCAGAATCCCCTGTGGGCTGCTGGAAAGGAAGACTCGTGCCGCCAGAATCAAGTGCCAGGGGTGTCCGGGATCCACGTCCGCTGGGCGTGACCCGGTGTTGGTGCGTGCCCGACCCAGGGTCTCCCCTAGATCGGCTCAGGGCGTTTCCCGACAGGGTTTTCTGTGGCTGTGAGGCAGGCCCAGGGGCTGACGCCTTTCATCGCTTCTTGGGGCAAGAGGCGGCCATGTGTCCAGGTTCCCCGCAATACAAACACAACCCCCCTGAGCGCCATCTGTTTTTTTCAGTCACTGACAGGTGGGGTCTGGCTGCACCTATTTCCATGGGCTCCTCCTGTGGAACCGGGGTCTCATGCACGACTGGTACCACCTGGGTCTTCTGGGAGGCACGACGACTGGTCCGTCTCTGCAACCACGCATCGATCCTGAGGCACAGATGAACCAGCACATTGAGAGTCGGAGGAATATCGACACGGACCAACTCGTCCTGTAACTCCTCCGACAACCCATCCTGGAATGCGTCCATGAGAGCAGCCTTGTTCCAGGCCGAATCCTGGCTAAGCAGCTGGAACTCACTGATGTATTCCTGCAGGGGTTGCCGGCCCTGCTTCAAGGTCTTCAGACATCGAGTAGCTGTCTATGTTTTGATGGGGTCCTCATACATAAGTCTGAGGTGATCACAAAACCCCCTGAAATCATCCAACAAAGGACTATCCTGGACCAGCAGGGGTGTGGCCCAGCGAGCCGCAGAGCCAGAGAGCAGGCTAATCATAAATCCCATTTTATCCCAGTCAGTGGGGAAGTCTTCAGCTCTCAGGCTGATAAAGAGCTGGCATTGTCCCAAAAAAGCTGGGAACATGTCTTGTTTGCCATCAAACTTATCAGGCACAGCAACTGGGCATTTCCTCCGAGGAGGTGGAGCAGCGTGAGCTTGGAGCTGAGCCACCTGGGCTGCCATCAGAGCTATCTGTTGATTAAGCTGCGTGTTCTTGGCACACAGCTGCTCCATCTTAATAGAGGTTTGTTTGTAATTTGGGCAGGAAGCAAACTGTTCTGACCTAGGCTTCCTGATAAAGCATAAATCACAAACGTAGTCCCAAAAAACCTCTTTTTATTTCAACGGCTGTGAATTATGTTCATTCCCAGCCATAATAAGTCCCAAACAGTTTTAATTAGACAGAAGTCTGCCAAAGTCTTTCGGGAGAAGGCTGATAAGCACCCACCTTTATCTCCCTTGACACGCTGCCAAAGACCTAATTGGCAAGTAGCTTTGCAAGGCCAAAATGGAGTACAGAGTCAAAACGGAGCTTCTGAGAGCTCATTTCGGCCCCAATTAAAAACAGTGCCACTAGAAAAAAATACAAGTATTTTTTTTATTACTTATAACAGTTCATTTAGTGACTGTTTGAAGTGACAGGAGCACTGAAACAAGTGATTTACGGCCATTTTTCACACATACGACCGTTGTAGAAACCCCATGGTCACCTGATCAAAATTCAGACGTTTGGCAACTGACTCATATTCATGACGGTTGCAGAGTCCCAGGTCCATGTGGTGTCCTTTTGTGACCTTCTGATAAGCAAAGTCAAGGGGGAAGCCTAGTGATTCACTTAACAACTGTGGCAAGAAAATGGGTCAAAAACTTAACAACTGTCTTGCTTAGCAACAGAAATTTTGGGCTCAGTTGTGGTCATAAGTCAAAGACTACCTGTATTTCTATCTGTCTCAATTTTCAGTCCTCTCCCTTCAATCTGCTATTCCTACAATTCATGACCATTTTGTATGTACTTTTTCTTGGCAGCCTGTTCCTCTGCCTATCTGCCGTATGCACCCTTTTTAATTTCGAAATTGTGTAAGCTTTTTTCTTTTTCTTTTTTGGCTGCCACATTTGCTTTTTATGCTGTTCCCATTTTTTTTTCTCATTCAAATACTTTCCAATTGTACTTTGGGTGTCTTTTTTGGCACTCCCACTCGTCTTAGTTCCTTTTCCCCACGTCTACTTGGCTGTGTATTTCAATTATTGCTCAAAATGTGAATGTGGAAATTTTTAATATATTGTAAAATGCCCTGGAAAAACTTGGCTTTGAAAGATAGCATAACATTTTAAAAATAAATGTTGCAATAAACAGGAAGCTCAGGTTTTGTGGGGTGGGGTGGGGGAAATAAACAGCTTTTTCTGTTTTTCTTTCTGTGGAAGAGGGAAGTTAATTTTTATGAGAAGTGAAAAAGGTTCTCTGGATGAATAGCATGGACTGGTTAACTTTTAAGGAAAAATATTGATTGACTATTGTAGTGAGCAAATTTCCCTGTGTCGCTTATCCAATATATCAGATAGAACATAATGATATGAATCTCTCTAGAATTACTACAATCTGTTTTATTCGTCACTTCAGGTTTAATACGGCTTAGCTATCTTGTGTTTGGTGATACGTATTTTAGCTGCATAGATTGTTTTAGATAACACTTTAGATTTACATTTTAGATTTTACACTTGCACAGGTAATTAGCACACCATATAATCTGAAGGACAACACAGTGGCCAACCAATTGAAAGAGGTCACTCTGCATTCTGATACCAAAAAAAAGGAGATTTGACAGAGTGTGCAAACTATCATACAATATAGCCTTAATTTCACATGCTAGCAAAATAATACTTAGGAGCATCCAATGCAGGTTAAATCCCCTGCGTGGAAAAAGAAGTGTCAGGTATGCAAGCTGGCTTTTTAAAAAAGCCAAGGAACACAAATTATTGTTGTCGGTGTATGATGGATAACTGAGAAAGCCAAAGAATACCAAATATAAGTCAGTGTGTGCTTCACCAGTTACAGAAAATCTTTTGGGTCGATCATATCAAGTTTGTGGAAGTACTCAGAAAAATGAGAATCCTAGAACATCTCATTGTCCTCATGAGAAACCTAAACACAGGTCAGGAAGTCACAATATGAACAGAACATGGACAAACAGACTCCAAGCTGTCAAAGGAATGCAACAAAGCTTTATAGTCTCCCCACTCCCCTTATTTATTATTATTATGCAGAATATATATCAGAAAGCAAGGATAGGCATGCCACATTAGGGCTCTCTGACAAAACGATGGACAGCATTACCTGTTTAAAATCTCTGCCATGGTGAGAGTGGCCATTCATTGTACACACCTTTTCTCCATCATCACCCCTTCTGTAGAGAACAATAGATGCTGTCTATTATGACAGCTTTACCTTTGTTCTTGTTCTGGGAATATAGGCACACTCCCAAGAAAAATATTTGTTTGCTGTCTCCCACCATTTCTACACAATATTCTAAATTTCCCTAAATTTCCCCCCTTGAAAATAAAGAATGTCCTAGAATGTAACACTTGGCACTGCAATGTGTAAGCTTCCAACTGATGCCTCTTAATTCAAACCAACAAAATAAGGGAATCGACTCAGATAAGTCCTAGGCACCACGTTTCCTACTGTTCTCAGAGAGTGGCATCATACATGAATCCACTTATAATCTTGCAGCTCCCTAACTAGCGTCTGAAAAGCAGGATAAACTCTGAGGATTCATTGGCTGGCCCTCCTGGATTCTGATTTCTCCGGGATGAAATTAAGTTTTCTTGAATTGACAGTGCCTTGGTTTTCATGCGGCTTTTAAGGAGACAAAACAGAGCTGAAGATGAGTCAAAACAAGAGACTCGAAATTCAAGGTAAAGAGAACCATTATGAAACAATATCTGACCCATGAGCCATCCCTTCCTTTGACTGAGATGCAAATACAGGCCTCCTTTCTTCCTTTCCGCGCAGTGCAAGGTACAAGCCTGTCATCTGAGAACATTTTCGTTAAACCCGTATGCATTCTGCAGATCCGGGGATGGTGAAAACATCTTTAAAAAACCTTTTCTTTGTCTGTTAGCCTTGGGCCGTTGTTCTTTGGGGCTGTTGTTTTAGTCACAGTTTGGCATCTGAGAAAGATGTCAGGGCTCTCCTTTTTACCTTACTTTTGAAGGAAACAAGCCCCTATTTTCAATAAGAGAAGGAAAACAAAGAATATCAGCTTTAAATAAAATGTTCTCTCTTCACAGAGACAGGAGTGGGACAATTGCTTTTGGTGTGTTTTTTCCCCCTTTCTTTCTTTCTTTCCCATTCCTCTTCACAATAGTAATGTTTAAAAGTTGGAAGCAAGCTTTTAAACAAAAGAAGGAAATCACTCAGCTATTGCCGCTTGCTTTATCTCAGTTTGTATATTCTATCAGATTTTGTAGAGCACTGAACACCTGAAGGAAATAAAGTGTCTGAGTTCATGCAGGTCAGGCATAATGTTGTTTCCTGCTCAGCAAGAATTGAACGTGGTCTACAAAAGGTTAGGTGGCAATGTCTGCGTTAGTCACTACTAAACTGCCATACAAATTTGTGGGTTTTTTATTAATCCAGTTATCTTTACAAAATTACATAAAGCCAGGGAGTAGCATTTATTTTGGGTTAAGACTTAGTCTAGTATGTTAACTTAGCCAGCTGTGACTGAATCAATAAACCATGGTCAAGCAAAGTAGACTAATGCAATGTGTTTACCCATTAATTGTCTTCTGGAAACTAACCTTTTAGAGTTTTCTTCTTTTGGTGTCCTCAAGATACTTTTGGTCTACAGTTGCTAGTATTTCTACCCATCATGACTGGGAATTCTGCAGGTTACATTCTCTACACATTCTCTAGAACAGTGGTTCTCAACCTTTCTAATGCTGCGACCCCCCCCGCAACCCTCCTGCCGCTGCGACCCCCCCTGCCACCACGACCCCCTCCCTGCCCCCTCCCCGTGCGGGATGAGGTGACAAAGGGGGCGTGGCACCAGGGGTGAAATGCTCCCAGTTCGGGCTTACCTGCGGGTCGCCGAACAGCTGATAGCAACGGAAGCGGGAGACTTCGCCCGGACGCCGCCATTTGGGTTCTTTTACCCTCTGTGCATGTGCAGAGGGTAAAAGAACCCAAATGGCGGCGTCCGGGCGGGTGGGCGAAGTCTCCCGCTTCTGTAGCTACCGGCTGTCCGGCAACCCGCAGGCACGGCCGAACCGGGAGCATTTCACCCCTGCAAGTGACGGTGGCACCAAGATGGCGGGCTAACGCGTGCGGCGACCCCTGTGAAATGGTCGTTCGACCCCCAAACAGGTCACGACCCACAGGTTGAGAACCGCTGCTCTAGAAGGCTTTACACTGGGAAAGATGCATCAAAATCAGAAGATCGATTTGTATATAAAGATTGTTCCAGCATGGCTATGATGAAATCTAAAACTTCCAGGCCATATAAAACAGAAGATAAAATTTCTGAACACATTTTCAAAACAGAGGCAAAGAACTCTGTAATAATGATAATGTAATAATGTTGGACAATCACTTAAACATGAACCAGCAGTGTGCAGCAGCAGCCAAAAAAGCTAATACAATCCTTGTTTGTATAAACAGAGGCATAGAATCAAAATCACGTGAAGTATTAGTACTGCTTTATAAAGCCAAGGCCACACCTGGAATACTGTATCCAGTTTTGGTCACCACATTATGGTACAAAAAAGATGTTGAGACTTTGGAAAAAAAAGTGCAAAGAAGAGCAACTAGGATGGTTAAAGGCCTAAAGATTAAAACATATGAAGAATGGTTTCAGTCTACAGAAAAGAAGGACTAGAGGGGACATGATAGCAGTATTCCAGTATTTGAGAGGCTGCCACAAAGAGGAGGGGGGTCAACTTTTTTTCCAAAGCACCAGACAGTAGGACAAGAAACAATGGATGGAAACTAATCAAGGAGAGAAGCAACTTAGAACTAAGGAGAAATTTCCTAACAGTGAGGACAATTAACCAGTGGATCAGTTTGCCTTCAGAGGTTGTGGGTGCTTCATCACTGAAGGTTTTTAAGAAGAGACTGGACAGCCAGTCTGGAATGATATAGGGTCTCCTGCTTGAGCAGGGGATTGAATTAGAAGACCTCCAAGGACCCTTCCAGCTCTACTCTGATTGAGCTTAGAAAAAGTAACACACTACCACAATGACTGCATGATGTTAGAAGATGTTTTTAGATATTGGTATGGAGGACATGTCTTTAGCACATATAATACATCGTTGTGCTGCAGTACAAATTTGGCTGGTTTTTGCATGCAAACCCAGTAAAAGTATCTAGCATAGCATTCATACAAGTAGGATAAATCAATAATCATGCTTCAGTTAACCGTAGATTGGTGTGTTATGTGAACATCGTCTGGTTAAAAATCAATACAAGCCCAGTTATACTGTGGACAAACACCAGCATTGGTCATGATTCAAACTCAGTAAGCACAAGGGCTGAATATTGAATGTATTTTGAAGCATGTTGGGGCACAGAGGACATTCTAAGTAGAATCCTATCGATCCAACTAAATTTGCTGTCGCTGAGGACGATCATTCTGCTGTGCTTATTTGGAAGGGATTAAGGAAAGCAACTACCTTAATAAGGCAGCTTTATTAGCACACAGAAGTGGTGGTAGGGAGCTTAGAGGCCCAGAAGGCTAAGCAAGAAAGCAGGTGGTTAGGTTAGGAAATTCAAGTTGCCTAAAAATGGGAATGCAAGTGAAGTGTTAATACCACTTTATAATGCCTTGGTAAGGCCACACTTGGAATACTGCATCCAATTTTGGTCACCACGATATAAAAAAGATGATGAGACTTTAGAAAGAATGCAGCGAAGAGCAATAAAGATGATTAGGGGATTG
>QLTV01003516.1:276914-323096 GCA_003457575.1 Thermophis baileyi
TATCTCTAGTTTAATGGAAAGAAGAACCCGGGGTGACATGATAGCAGCCTTGCAATACTTGAGGGGCTGCCAAAAAGAAGAGGGACAAAGCACCTGAGGGCAAGAAGCAATGGGTGGAAACTAATCAAGGAGAGAAGCAACCTAGAACTAAGAAGAAATTTCCTGACAGAACAATTAACCAGTGGAACAACTTGCCTCCAGAAGTTGTGAATGCTCCAACACTGGAAGTTTTTAAGAAGATGTTGGATAACCATTTGTCTGAAGTGGTGTAGGGTTTCCTACCTAAGCAGGGGGTTGGACTAGAAGACCTCCAAGGTCCCTTCCAACTCTTTTATTCTATTCTTTTCTATATATGTGTGTGACACTCGAGTTTCTGTTCAGATTGGGTAATCAGAAGCATGCCCATAATTTTACACCAAGGCTACTGAATGCAGTCAAGCCCCTTCCAACTGTAGACAATTTGAAACTGTGGGTGATGGGTAGGAACTCAGGCTTCATTAAGTGCTAAAATTTCATCTGGGTCATTTTAATCTGCAGGTGCAAACTGGGGAGGCATCACGCAATTCTCTGCACTCTGGAAATGAGGTGGCGTTCAATCTAGCCCTCTTCTTGAAAAGCTTTTCTCCACCGACAAGGAATCAGCTTGTACTGAGGAACATTCAATCAAGTGAATTACCACCTGCTGACTGACACGATAGAAGATCCATGACCAGGTGCCCCTCCTGTAATTGTATTTTCTTATTACAGAGAATGGTTTGAAGGTGGGGCTCTTTGCCTCAGGAAGGACAGCACTGGGTTGCCCTCGCTGCAGCTTTTTAAGCAGAGACCAGAGGGGTAAGAAGTCTAGGACGTGCAGCCTTTGTTTTTGAATGCAGAAGAAGGTTGGAGAAGGAGATATCTACAGTATGTCTCTGACTCCTTTTTGCACCACACACCAAATTGCAAGATGGCCAAGCCCATTTTAGCTTAGAGCAGGAGTATCCAGCCTTGCTGGCTGAGGAATTCTGGGAGTTGAAGACCACAAGTCTTCAAATGGCCAAGATTGGACACCTCTGGCCTAGAGCATTGGGTGAAGTCAACCCCCAAGATTAATTCATGGTTTTCTGTGTTGAGCAAACCCACTGCATTGAGTTGCTTGGCTTGGCCAACGATAGACAACTATGTCCTTATGTACACAAGCCCCCAAAGTTGCAGCAAAGTGGTTAAGAAAATGAAAATATTCTAATGCTTTCCCCCACCTTGGCCCTGTTCATGCAACTTGCTTTATAGCTCAGTGTACAGTAGAACCTCCGGTCACGAACGCTTCTGACCATGACCAAATCGGGTTCTGACCAAAAAATTCACAATTTTTTTTTCACAGCCAATTTCCCCTTCCGCACCATTTTTTTTGTAAGCACCAAATTTCCAAAATTAGGTTTGGGTCATGACCAAATCAAGTTGCGACCAAAGTTATGGAATGAATTATCGTCATGACCAGAGGTTCTACTGTATTAGTCACATGCACTCAACACACTAGAGTTTGTTACCGTTTTTGTGGCATGCAATCCGTTTGGTTAACAGTGCAATGCATAAAACAAAGGCAAAGAATGGATTGATTCAATAACCAGATGTGATTGGCTGGTGGATTCTGGGATTGAAGTCTACAAGTCTTAAAGTTGCCAAGGTGGGATGCCCCTGCTCTAAAGATAAGGGACTGTAGTATGGAGGTAAGTTGTAAGCAAAAATTGGGAAACATTGTGCTCCTTGTCTTCATATTGTATCTACTGCTATCACAATTTTCTAATTCTGGGTCAAGAACCAACATCCTAGTTAGGGATCAAATTAATATTGAGGGGAAGGTTGCACTAGATAGAATGAAGATGCTATATCAGATACCTATAGCCAGGATTTTGTGTTTATTCCCTTAAGAGCTTGACTCTTTTTAAAAAAGAAACAATGTGTTATATATATATATTTGGATTTCCACTATACATTTTGCTTAGTTGTCAGGATGTCAAGATGAGAAATAGGATCACAGTTCATTCAGTGCATAGCACATAGCTTGGTGCATTTATTTATTCATTCATTCAGCTTTATTCCTCCCTTCACCTGCAAGGTGAATAGGATACCAACTGTAGGACAAGTCGTTAATAACAGAACTGAAGCTGGTTTGACACCGTGGCCACTTACAGAAATTATCATACATAGCAAAAGTTGTTCAGAAATATTTTTAGTAAGAGAGACAAGGCCTTTCTTATACCCATGCATCATTCTTTACAAATGATACCAGTCTGAGCACATTTGAGGCACAACCAAAGTCCAGGTTTTCACCACGCATGATTATACTATTTGATGCTAGCTAGGATCTCTAACCTATAGACTACCTACCAATATACTATTGTCTACATTCCATCAACTGTGAGGTACATGTAGTCATAGTTGGATGGAGTTTGTGAGATCCACAGAAAGGAAGTGAAGTCTAATATGGATATTCATCGAAGATATCTGAGCTACCATCTGGTCCCATTGGGACTGGTCCGCCCCAATTCTTCTGGCAGAAGGGGCCCACTGTGGGCCTCATCAACCAAGACATTTTGGCTAGTGGGGTCTAGGAGAACAGACTTTTCTGCCACGGCTCCTAAGGAACATCCTAGAGGTGAGATCTGCCCCCACCCTTCTGACCTTCAGGAAGGGCCTTAAAACCTGGTTCTGCTGATTGGCATGAAGCTCTGATGGAGAAGCTGTAGACTGGAGATGGTTGAGCAGTGGTGGAGAATGTACCCTCTCTGCCCTGCTCTGAACCTGATTTTTTTTTTTAGTTTGTACTTACTGTTTTATTATTTTAATCTGTTTTTACATGTATGATTATTTTTATATCTCTCTTTTTACTATAAGCCTCCCAGAGTCACTTGGACAGTGAAATGAGTGTCATATAAATTTAATAAGTAAAAACAAACAAAAGACATGGATAGATGTGGTAGAAAAAGGGTTGGTAGAAAGATATGGCCATATACTGTAATTATATAAATGCAGTGTTTATAACAACTAGTTTCAGCAATGTGTTCTTTCCTTTTGCTTATCTCGTGCCTTTAATTTCTTTGGTTTTTTTACTTCTTTCCTCTTTTCTGATCATCTCAGTCTGATGTTTCCTACCTTGAAAGAGAATAGAGCGAGGGGCACGTATAGCAACAAAACAAACAGAACTAAAAATAGTTTTGCATTCACTGGCTTAATTATTACTGGGCTGCGTGAATTGACTCAAAAGCTCATTCGCATTAAGGAGGATTTTAATCTCTTCTGAATCTCCCCACTTTGTCTATGTTTGCCCATCACAATATCCCCCTTTATATAATGAACCGTGCCATAAGAACTTGCAAAATCAGAGCCAAATCTTCCGCAGCTGGCAGAAATGTTTTCTTTTCTGTCCTTGGCAAAATAGGAGAAAATGAATGTCATTTCACAAGGTTTTTGCCTGACTTTCTCCTCAGGCACATCCACGGGGAATGCAGGAAATCCAGCCAAAAAGAGAATTCAAAGAAGCTCTGCTTGGTCCAAGTTCTTCATGCACAGGGCAGCCAGGGCAAGCAGCCCAATCTTTGCCAGTGAAAGAATTGTAACAGAAAACAGAATAACAGAGTTGGAAGGGACTTTGGAGGTCTTCTAGTCCAACCCCCTGCTCAATCAGGAGGCCTTATATCATTCCAGACAAATGGCTGTCCAGTCTCTTCTTAAAAGCCTCTAGTGATGGGGCACCCTCAACTTCTGGATGCAAGCCATTCCACTAGTTAATTGTTCTCACTGTTAGGAAGTTTCTCCTTAGTTCCAGGTTGCTTCTCTCCTTGATTCATTTCCATCCATTGTTTCTTCTCTTGCCATATGGTGCTTTGGAAAATAAGTTTAACCTCCCCCCGCCCCTCTTCTTTGTGGCAGCCCCTCAAATATTGGAACATTGCTATCATGGTACCCTCTAGTCCTCCTTTTCACTAGAAATACCCAATTCCTGCAACCGTTCTTCATATTTCTTGGATATGATAATAACCACAGAGAAGGAAGAGAAGGCACACAACCATTTTGTACATAATTCCATGCTGGCCATATTGAAACAACTGAATTCGTACTTGGGGAGGGCTACTAGATCTGGGCTGCAAAAACACAAACAAGCACAAGATGACAGAAAAGAGAACTCTATCCTTTTTACTACCATCAAGTTAGATGTAGATTTCTGCAGCCCAGGTGTCATCACCTCACTATTTCAGAGTCTGATATGTTGAAGAACCTGCTCCTAGTTGGGATTGGCACATATGTGATTACATACACTCTTCTCTCTCCCCGTTCATGCTTGGTTAAAGGTAATACCACTCTATAAAGTAAGACCACACCTAGAGTACTGCATCCAGTTTTGGTCACCACACTACAAAAAAAAGATGTTGAGACTCTAGAAAGAGTGCAGAGAAGAGCAACCAAGATGATGAGTGGACTGGAGGCTAAAACATATGAAATACGGTTGCTGGAACTGGGCATGGCTAGTCTAGTGAAGAGAAGGACCAGGGGAGACATAATAGCAGTGTTCCAATATTTGAGTGGCTGCCACAGAGAGGAGGGGGTCAAGCTATTTTCAAAAGAACCTGAAGGCCAGACAAGGAATAATGGATGGAAACTGATCAAGGAGAGATTCAACCTGGAAATAAGGAGAAATTTTCTGACAGTGAGAACAATCAACCAATGGAACAGCTTGCCTTCGGAAGTTGTGGGAGCTCCTACTAACTCCCCCCCTTTTTTCGTGGTCGATAAAACCCCCCATCAATAGGATGATTTCCCCCCCTCCCGATAGAATTTTCAAATGCATTGTTATTTGCATAAGATGTGAGTCCAAAAAGGCTTTTTCCCAGCTAAAAAGGAAGCAGGACTGCAGTCTTCTGAAACAGAATGGTAAACAACACTAGGAGACTCAAACAGAACTGATTGCATCTGCAACTTTGCAGCAGCTTCTGGAAAACAAAACGCTCCTACCCCTCCATTTCTCCCCCCTTCACCATCTGACCGTTGTCTTACAATAAACAAAAGTAAAATTAGGAACAAACAAAAAAATGTGTGCCTTTTGTTGCATGCATCAGAACTTTTCTCAAACATACCTAATATTCCTTTCTCCTCCTATTATCTCCAGTACAACAACCTTGTCAGGTGGGTTGGACTGAGAGAAAGGAACTGGTTCAAAGTCACCCAGCTGACTTTCATGGCTAAGGCAGGACTAGAACTCACATTTTCCTGGTAATTGGCCCAAAGTCACCGAGTTGGCTTTCATGCCTAAGGCGGGACTAGAACTCATGGTCTCCTTGTTTTTAGCCTGATGCTAGTCACTAGACCAGTTTCTGCTCTGTTCCCAGCACTTTCTTAAGCCAATAATGAATTCCTGAGATCTAAATAGCCATTTCTAAGCTTCAGATGGGAGGCAATCGGCTTATTAACTACAATTTTTGACCACATGGCCTATAGAAATAATCTTTCACTGACGAATTGGGGATCCAATGATGGGTTCCCAGGAGAACCCACCCCCAACAGCCCCCCTCCAAAAAAGAAAAGGAAGAAGATAAATCCTCTCTTAATGAAATGGCCTTTAAATGAGTATGTCCAGAAGAAGCCTCTCACAGAGGAGAAACAAATAGAGTCTGGAAGGACAGAATAAAGGTGTTCAAAGTCAGTTTATTCATTGAAGCCATATCAGCTTCTGGATTTTCTACAGCAAGATTTTGAAAAATGCAGTTTTTTCATGAAATTTGTGACATGTGTAGATATGTGGCTGAGCCCATGCTTTTATGCAGAAAGTCCCAAGGGCAATACTGGCATCTCCAAACTTTCTTTCTCTCTCTCTCTCTCTCCCTCCCTCCCTCCCTTCCTATGTCTGGACTTCAGATGGCTGGGGGAATTCATGCTGACTGAGAGTTGAAGTCCACACAGCTTAAAGTTGCCAAGGTTGAGAAACACTGATTTAGATCCATCAGCTCTTCAATGGACCCACTCAATTAACAGGTTGCCAAATTGATTTTATGACTTTTACAATGGTCATAAAGCAAACCACTATAATCATTAAGTGAATCATAAGTGGTTGTTAAATGAATCCAGCTTCCCCAGTGGACCTTTTTGCATTTTGGGGGGCCAGAAACGAGCAAAAAAAGGTCCCAAATCATGACCACATGATCACAGGACACTATAATCAATTGTAAATGTTGCCAAGTGCATGAATTGTGATCATGTCATTGTGTTGGTGGTGTGTTGGTCATAAGTGCAAATACAGGTCATACTGTACTTTTTCCAAGGCCATTGTAACTTTTAACCATTGTTAAATGAACTCTGTTCATTTCATTGTTAAATTCATTGTTAAATGAATTCTGATGGAATACAGGTAAGTCAAAGACTACCTGTATTCCATCAGAAGAACACCACACCTGTGGACATAGAAAGCCATGTATTGCCTGAATGATGGGGGGCTGGGGGTGGGAAGGTAACTGGCATTACAAGACAGATTCCTATGCAAAATTGTCCAGTTTCTCTTGAAATTCAAGCCAAAGAAACATGAATGTAAGTCTTATCATGGCAGACCAGATATTATTACTACTACTACTACTACTACTACTACTACTACTACTACTACTACTACTACTATTATTATTATTATTATTATTATTATTATTATCATCATTATTTTGTTTTTGTTGTTATTCATCACAGTCACCCAGATGTTCAGACTGGGTTTGGCATTTTTGTATTATTATTACTATTATTACTACTTACTATTGCTACTATTACTACTACTACTACTACTATTATTATTATTATTATTATTATTATTATTATCATCATTATTTTGTTTTTGTTGTTATTCATCACAGTCACCCAGATGTTCAGACTGGGTTTGGCATTTTTGTATTATTATTACTATTATTACTACTTACTATTGCTACTATTACTACTACTACTACTACTACTATTATTATTCCCTCCCTCCCTCCCTCCCTCTGTCTCCCTCTTTCTCTTTTCATTTACTTATCGCTAAGTCTTCCATCTGCCTCCCATCATCTTCTTCGCCCCCACCACTGGAGTACAAGAAGTCCTAACTAGATTGCTCACCCCCAAAATGTGGGCTTTAGCAGAAAAAAAGAAAGAAATCTGGTCATTTCCTGATGATGGGAATGGGTCACAAGGAACTGAGTGATCGGTTTGGTTCTCCTTACAAGAGCTGAGCATGTTTGAAGGGGGGAAAAAACGAAGAAAGGGATTGATTCAGACACTGATGTCTGCACTCTGCAGCAGTGGTGAAATCCAATTTTTTTTTACTACCGGTTCTATGGGCGTGGCTTGGTGGGTGTGGTGTGACTTGGTGGGCGTGGCTTGGTGGGCGTGGCAGGGGAAGGATACTGCGAAATCCCCATTCCCACCCCACTCCTGGGGGAAGGATATTGCAAAATCTCCATTCCCACCCCACTCTGGGGCCAGCCAGAGGTGGTATTTGCCGGTTCTCCGAACTACTCAAATTTCCGCTACCGTTTCTCCAGAACCTGTCAGAACCTGCTGGATTTCATTCCTGCTCTGCAGGCTCTCTGTACTTTTGTCAAAATGAAGAAAAGCCCAGATTCCCTCGGGAGTTGGGCAGCATACAAATTTTATTAATTAATTAATTGGTTGATTAATTAAATAAATAAATAAATAAATAAATAAATAAATAAAACCCCGAGGCACAGCAAGCTGCAAGGGGCAAGGAAGAGGGCTAAGGCTCGTATTGTGATGCCCAACTTGGCTTTCCTCACCCTAAACCCTTTGCTGGCTTTCAGACCTCGTGCAAACAGCACCCTGTTCTGCTCTCGCTAAAATAGCTTGACTTTTTACAGGTTTCCACATGAGCTTAAAAAAAAATGTGGTTCTCTGTTAAGGAATGCACTCATTAAAGTTAATGCAGCAATCCTTTATTTTTGAGTTCGCATGGAAGCCTGGAAAAAGTCAAGCCACTTTAATGAACAGCCGAGAGGTGCTGTTTTTGCATGACATCAAAAACCTTCCTTCTGAATAATTTCTGAAGCACGCACAGCTTGCTTATTTATTTATCGCATTTGTAAGGCTGGCCAACTCCATAGCAACTCTGGGCAGATTACCTTACTTACCTACTTACCTTGACACTGCTTAGCTTAATAGAGGGTTAAAAATCTCAGGGGGGGGTGCATAAAAAATAGAACAGAGAGCAGCCCTGCAGAATTGAGGAGTGGGGGTGGGGCGATCAGGGCGGGCGAGATATAGATACATATCAGGGGTGGGTTCCACTTACCTTCCCTACCGATTCGCATTGCGACGGAAGTGCGTGTTTTGCACCGACATCACGTTGAGGAAATGAACATCTGGGTTCTTTGCCAGCCACGGTGATCGCTGCCGGTTTGGCGAGCGGGTGCAAATTTCCGCCACTGGTACGGGAGAACCGGTCCGAACCGGCAGCAACCCACCACTGATACATATACACAGAAACACACATACACACATATATCACGGGTAGGACTACTAGCCTTGGGTTGCAAAAGTGCAGACAATCACCGAGGGCGGTGAAGATATCACAAATGGGTGCTGTAATTCTTTGCTCCATCTAAGGCAGCGGTTCTCAACCTGTGGGTCACGACCCCTTTGGGGGTCGAACGAACCTTTCACAGGGGTCGCCTAAGCGTGCGCTAGCCCGCCACGCCCCCTTTGTCACCTCATCGCGTGCGGGGAGGGGGCGGGGCGGGGGTCGCGGGGGCGGGGTCGCGGCATTAGGAAGGTTGAGAACCACTGATCTAAGGGGTCTCTTGAATTGGTGCAGCTCCGCCTTGGTAGCCACACAGTTGCAAGAAGGAAAGCGGGAGACAGATGTGGAAAGGGGAAGGAAAATGCTAAATCTCTCCCCACAATCCACCCATGTTGGCTCTGACCTTGACTGGGTCATTTTTCCATTCTCCCATTGTTCTAACTTCAAAAAATATCCCCCACATGGAGTTGATCTCTGCAACAAAACCAGGGTAACTTCAGATATTCGTGATGACAAGCCATTGCATTGTTTACCTGGGAAGAAAAGTAGAATGAATCAAACATGTTCTTTAGATGAAGGGAAGCCAGGAAATCTAGAGGGAACAGGATGATAGAGGACTTCCCAACCTTTGAGTGTTTTTGTGCAGTGGAGCCTTTTAAACACACACACACACACAAACGCACACAAGCTTTTCTCACAGAGTTCCATCAAGCAGTTCAGAAGCCTCATTGCATTCCAGATGGTGGACAATGGATGAATGCTTCTGAGACATTGTTAGTTATGTGATTTGCAGCAGCATCTGGGCTACCTGCTGCCTGTGACTGTGATCCTTTGCTAAATGACACCCTTCCAGCCAAAAATTACCGTAACTCACTTCTTTGTCTGAAAAGAAATTATGGCAGCTTAAGTGCTTGGAGGCAAAATCTAAAGAACTGAAGGTAAGGAAAATTAAGAGAGCCAGTCTAGTGTAGTGGTTAAGGCACTGGGCTAGAAGCCAGGAGATCATGAGTCCTAGTCCTCCATTAGGCATAAAGCCAACTGGGTGGCCTTGGGCCGGTCATCTGATTAGGGGACTGGAGACTAAAACATATGAAGTACGGTTACAGGAACTGGGTATGGCTAGTTAGCGAAGAGAAGGACCAGAGGAGACATGGTAGCAGTCTTCCAATATTTGAGGGGCTGCCACAGAGAGGAAGGGGTCAGGCTATTCTCCAAAGCACCTGAAAGCCAGACAAGGAATAATGGATGGAAACTGATCAAGGAGAGATTCAACCTAGAAATGGAACAACTTGCCTCCAGAAGTTGTGAATGTTCCAACACTGGAAGTTTTTAAGAAGAGATTGGATAACCATTTGTCTGAAGTGGTGTAGGGTTTCCTGCCTAAGCAGGGGGTTGGACTAGAAGACCTCCAAGGTCCCTTCCAACTCTGTTATTCTGTTCTGTTATGTTAAGCAAAATAAGGATAACTTTTCTGACAGTGAGAACAATCAACCAATGGAACAGCTTACCTTCAGAAGTTGTTGGAGCTTCATCACTGGAAGCTCTCACGAAGAGACTGGACTGCCATTTGTCAGAAATGTGTAGGGTCTCCTGCTTGGGCAGGGGGTTGGACTAGATGACCTACAAGGTCCCTTCCAACTCTGTTAATCTGTTAATCTCTTTCAGCCCTAGAAAGGCAACAATGGCAAACCACCCCTGAAAAAACTCACCAAGAAAATTGCAGGGACTAGCCAAGGCAGCTGTCAGGAGTCAACATGGATTCAAAGACACACAAAAAAATAGATGGGAGGAGGAAATTCGGGAGAAATGGGATGAAAAGCATTCCTAATCATTCTGAAGGTATTGGAGGTGCAAGGAAGCATTATGGGAATCCAGGAGTATTCAAACGTGAACATGCCAGCTTTAAAATATCAATCTCATGACAGGAGCTGCTGAGCTGAATTTAAATTGCCATCTCTAACCAATGGGGAGCTTTTGAGTAGTAGAAAGTGGGCACAGTATGTTCCAAGCTTTTATATAACTTTCCAAGACTGCTCTGCAGAATGACAAAAATGTGTTTCTTTCCTTTTCAAAAAGCAAACCTCACTTCCCCCCCCTAATATAAATGCTTGATCAGAGGATTAAAAACAGCACCATCTATTGTTTTAATTTCAGAACATAACTGGATTGGAATAATTCATCGAAACATGCACAGGAAGAATGTTAGACTGAATTTTCTGAACACCCCTTCATGTTTAGTTTCAACTCCTGGCTTGGTAATGTGCTGGAGATTTTGAGACAGAGGAAATAACATCAACATCCTTTTGAGCTTCTGACTGTGCAGAAGTCAATTCCTTCTCAATGTGAGCATAGCAAGGTTGCCATAAAATTCTGCTTTACTAGAGAATGGGGGGTGGGCATCAAATTTCTGGCTGAACATGACAGTGACTATCTTGCCACACACAGTTGGCATCAGAGAGATCATTTTGATGTATGATTTTAGGTTAGCATTCTTAGTGAAATGCTATGGGGATAGCTTGCCCCACTGCCCTCTTTTTATTAAAATCCTTTTAATAAATATAATTAAGAAGATCCATGCTACAATGAAAGCAGAAGCATCTGTAATCACGTTTATTTCCCAGAAGGCATGTCTATGGAGATTCTCAGTCATCCAGGTCATGGTTGTCCCAAAGGTGCTTTTTCAAGAGGCAACTGGACATTTTCTGGTTTTTCTTTGAAGACGTTTTCGCTTCTTATCCAAGAAGCTTCTTGGAGCTGAAGAAGCTTCTTGGATGAGAAGCAAAAAAACGTCTTCAAAGAAAAACCAGAAAGTCCAGTTGCCTCTTGAAAAAAGCACCTTTGGGATTCCCAAAAGGCTCATTTGGATTTTGGGCAGTAGCATGCTGGCTGGGGAATTCTGGGAGTTGAAGTCCACAAGTCTTAAAAGTTGCCTAGTTTGGAGACCCCTGCTCTAAGGCACTCTTTTGCCTTGGGCATGAGAAAAGATCCTAAGGCAGATGAATCAATGTGATTTTGCCAACAGCACAGAGAAGACAGGGGCTTCATTCCATCTTTCTGCCCCATAGTGAATCAGGAATAAGAGCAGATCCAGTAGAGATTCATGGTCAACAGCCTCCTGGGAATGGGAATGTGGATCTGATGATAGCATCTGCTGTACACGAAAGGTCAGTGAACTTCCTTGGTTCCATCCTTTTGCTAGAATGACTGTGTGCAGTGCTGCTAAATGAGATCAGCATGCATTTTTAATTCCTCTTTAAAAGCCTGCCTTTGTTATTCTAACACATGAGGCATTTTACACCCATTCTCTGCGACTGACCTAAGGCCCTGGTTAAAAAGCTGAGAAAAATGTAAAGAAAAGGCAATGTACTTTGTTGTCTTTTATAGGTGGCCTGAAAGAGGTCAAGAGACATTCTGCCTATGTAAATTGTGGAAGGAGAGACTTGCTTTGATGGCTAGTTCAGCAATGCACCTCTTGGAAAGAGGTGAAGCAATGCAATCCCCCACTTTGAAGAACAAAAAGGAGGAAGCAGGTTGCTTCAGGTTGTTTCCTGCTGCTCTTCTCTGTAGGCCCTCTTCCCATGGAATGGGACAATTCACCGCAGCCAACTCGCTATGGCCAACTCACCATAGCCAACTCACTGCACCCATCTTGCCATGGCCAACTCACTGCAGGAAAAACTCACCACAGCCAACTCACTGTGTGATAACTCACCACAGGACAATTCAATAATTCATTCTAATTATTTAAAATTATTTTTAAAAAATATTTTTTGTGATTTGCATTTCATTTTGTCCCTCCTTTGGCATCCTTTCTTTAATGATTCTATTCCACCATTTCTTTGATATTAGTGTAACTCTTATCCCGTGGTGAGTTATCCTGCAGCAAGTTGGCCAAGGTGATGTGTCTCACAACGAGTTGGCCACGGCGAGTTGGCCATGGAGAGTTGGCCATGGCAAGTGGACCATGGCAAGTTGGCCATGGAGAGTTGGCCATGGAGAGTTGGCCATGGCAAGTGGACCATGGCAAGTTGGCCACGGTGAGTTGGCCATGGAGAGTTGGCCATGGCAAGTGGACCATGGCAAGTTGGCCACGGCGAGTTGGCCATGGAGAGTTGCAAAAGCCAGAAGTGTTTTTTCCATATGTGTGGTGCCTGCACATCTTCTTTCAGCTTTTGCAAATAAAAAGAAAGAGACATGGGGAGGGATTGAGATGAGGACTTTGTTAAGGAAATTTGTACTGTTGTTTTGCTTCGACATTCCTTTCATAGCCAAGCTCACCCAGGCTTAGCTTGTTATTAATTTCATAAAGCATATTTCTGACATCTCCAGACTTCATGCCTTTGTTCTTATTGGATGCTTTCCAATATATTCTGCTAGTTCCAGGGAAATGTTTCAATAATCTATTCTGTCTTCTTAATAGACTGAGAAGAGGTCATTTTTGGTACAAAAGCAGAAGTGTTGATATCTCTGATTATTCTAGGAATCACCACACCTCCCACTGTTCCCACAAAAAGGAATAAGCAATATGGTTCCCAACAAATCCACTTTGTCCAACAACAATTTTCTTGCTGCCTGCCAGACGTTCAGGTCCAAATGTCTTTAACATTTTTTAAAGATTCTTTTAATTAGAAATAAGTAGCTTGAAAGCTGGCATCTTACAAAAGAAGTACCTGCCTGTCTTTATTTCCAGAAATGCATTTGTATACAAACCCCAGGTTCTACAGATATTGCTAGAAAATAAAGATGGTGGGTAGTTGCAAGAAATGTTTTGCTGGAAATTATACCCACCTACCACACCCAAAATACTAAGGTAGATTAGAAAGTATCCTGTAGAATTAAATGGTGAGACGATGGAACATATAAAGTCTTAGAAAAATATGTGTTTAGAAAGTCCTTTCAGCAACCATTTTAAATGTCTCTCTAACATACTCTCAAAAGAATACATCTGCTACAAAAGATTGCTTACCATATTATGTAAAGACCAGAAAGCATCTCAATGATGTATCCTACTCCTCCTGCCCACCTACGGTAATTTGTCTGGACTTCACAGATTCCAAGCTGATTGCATCATTCAAGAAGTTTTATTTACTAAGAATGTGCAATGCTCTAGCTGTGTTCACACAATACACTAAACCAGGTGAGCTGTATACTAATGGCTGCATGTATACAATGTACCAATTGGGTGACTTTCACTTTTCTGGGTCTTATCCTATTGTAGAAAATAAACACAACGTAAAACAGATACTTGATATAGAATTCACTGAATTGTGGAAAGCCCCAAAATGGATGAATTCACCAACCCGGTTATTATGAATTGAAATCCATTCACACCTGATCCTTAGTATTTGTACGTGCTTTGCAATTTCATTGACTTCTGCTCCATTCTCCATTCTCTCCTTACCCACCTTTTATGCTCTGCAAGGCTGTAAGTTCTCGATTTCAGACAAAGTCTAGTAGATTTGTGGATGACTGGTAACGAGATTCAAATAGGTTGGCATCACTATAAATGCTCAAGTGTCAACGGGCCATTTCGGGCAGCCAAAGACTCAAACGTACAGGTTGAGGTCACCCCAACTTCTGCTTAGTTAGAGCTCTCTGAGAGAGCTTTCACTCTTGCCAACTCCTGCTTCTGAAGTGGTGAGAGAAATTTGCACAATTTACTGAGACATTTAGTTCCAGTGGCTGATTAATTTCATATTCATAAAAAAATAAATAGATATGAGGCATATGTCTTAAACTACCCAGCACTTACACTGTGGGAACATGGAATCGTAATCATGCACTTTCACAAGGTCAAATGACATTACCTCTTTGATTTGTCTTTACTAAAGTCACTGATTCTAATTTCATACATTAAAAGCCACACGGGGGTTGGAAGCAAGAAAGAAGAAAGAAAAAACAGTACCCAAATACCTTTATGTGAAATGCATCTATTTGGGTTTTTTTTTTTCCTGATGTCAGAAAAGCAGCCTTAATTAAAAAAAACAAAACTACTGTAAATGTGTAGGGATTTTTTTTTAAGTTTGTTTTTTCAATTTTTAGAAACTTTTAAATTCATTAAAAGCTGGCACTAGGTTTGGAAATGGTCTAGGGAATAAATGACCTCTCATTACAACGGCATTTATCTGTTCCCATTTGTCTTGTAGCAAGACATATCAGAGAACTACTGGCAATTACAACAATTTGATGATACTGCTATTAATGTCAAGAGCAAATTTCCCTGCTGACTTGAGTTGGGAAAATGTTTGTCCTGTGTTTTAAAATTAAGAAGAAGCAGAGGTATTACTGGGGAAGGGGAGGACTTGAAATGGAAGGAAATTATGCTTGTTTGTTTGTTATGGCATTTCTACACTGCCAATTCTACATGGACCTCTGGCAGTTTATAAATCACTGAAACCATCTAATATAAAATAAGCAACATTCCATTAAAATTACAATAAAGTTCATCCCATCGCGCCCACTTCCTGGCAACATCATAGATCTAATGTGCCTCCTATCAGTTCTGTTTTAATTCCCTGAAGTTCACCAAGGACGACACCATTGGAGTCTACAATGGAAGGCTATTCCATAAGGATGGAGCAATACAGACAAAACAAATTTTTTAGCCTTTATTTCTCCAACCTCACAAAGGCAAAAGGGAAGAAAGACTTTTGACACGGCTCGCAAAAATACAGGTGGGAAACTCCATGAATTTAAGTTGCCAAGAAACCAGTGGTGAAATCCAATTTTTTTTACTACTGGTTCTGTGGGCATGGCTTGGTGGGCATGGCTTGGTGGGCATGGTGTGGCTTGGTGGGCGTGGCTTGGTGGGTGTGGCAGGGGAAGGATACTGCAAAATCTCCATTCCCTCCCCACTCCTGGGGAAGGATATTGCAAAATCTCCATTCCCACCCCACTCTGGGGCCAGCCAGAGGTGGTATTTGCCGGTTCTCCGAACTACTCAAAATTTCTGTTACCGGTTCTCCGAACTACTCAAAATTTCCACTACCGGTTCTCCAGAACCTGTCAGAACCTGCTGGATTTCACCCCTGCAAGAAACTGACATTCTGATAGTGGATGCTGATGGCAGTTTTTATATATAAAAAACTTATACGGCTGCCCAACCTGCTGCAGTGACTTTGGGTGGCTAACAGTAATAAGACACCCAAAATAGCCATCAGAACAATTAAAAGCAGCTAAAATAGCAATTGATACATGATGTATTGTTGGGGGCAATATGCTGACTCTGTAAACCACTTAGAGAGGGCTGTAAAACACTGTGAAGCGGTATATAAGTCTAATTGCTATTGCTATCAGAGGTCCAGATAAGCCCTTCCATACAAACAGATAAACATCGAACTACTGACTACAGGCTTCATCTAACTATTTGGTCCCAATGCTTGAAGGAAAATCCCGGTCTTTCAGTATAATGTGAAGGGCAACAGGGTTGAGGCCATCTAAATCTCAGAGGGATGCTGTTCCACAGGACAAGGGCTGTAACAGAGGCAGGTTTTCTGGGTCCTGCAAGATTGCACCATTTAATAGAAAGGGCCCAAGTATACCTGACCTGTCAGATGGGATAGGGCAGGGGTGTCAAACTCAAGGCCCGTGGGCCAAATCCAGCCCATGAGGTGCTTAGATCCGGCCCGCGGAGCCGTCCTGGAAAACAGCGAAGGATCAGCCCGCGGTGCCTCTGCCAGCGAAAACGGAGCTCCATTTTCACTGGCAGAGGGTTACAAGAGGCCGTTGCAGCCGAAAACGGAGCTTGGGAGCCCATTTTCACTGGTAGAGTGTTTGGGCCACCACAGGCACCCCCAACATGAGTGACCCTGCCTATGCTGGCCATGCCCACCTCGGCCCCCCAAGGTCAAACACAACCCTGATGCGGCCCTCAATGAAATCGAGTTTGACACCCATGGGATAGGGCAAACAGAAATAGTTGGAGACAGGTGGTCCTGCAAATAACCTCACCCTGAGCAATGTAGGGCTTTATGGATGCTAACTAGCACTTTGAATTGCATCCAGAAGCTCCTCTGGAGCCAGTACAGCTCAGCAAGCCATTGTATTACATGGGCTTATCCAGTAATGCCCCAAACTTCCTGTGCTGCTGCATTCTGGATCAACTACAGCTTTGGAATGCACATCAAGAACAGTGACATGTGTGACACATTACAATAGTACCGGTACAAACAGGAGGTGATTAAGACCTGGGTGAGCATGAACTCTAATCCAGAGACTGGTGCAATTGGCACGCAAGATGGATTTGTGCAAAATCCCCCACTAGCCATGGCTATCCCAAGAGGGGCATATTTCACTTGAGTTGATGATGTCATGAGTGATGGTCACCAATGCATACTTCCCAAGCAGGTTTGCAATGAGCACCTCTGCACAATCTGGCAAAGGCCTCTGCCTGCTGTTTTATCAGGAGTGCAGATCCAAAAGGATGCCCAAACCATAGAATTGCTCATCCATAGCCCATCTTGGAATTTAAATGGAAACCAATGGCTTTTGAACAAAACCTCACTCCATCTTGCTAAGATTTAGCCTTAACCCGTTTATTTACTCAGATGAAGCATTTGTCACTTGTAAGTTTCAGTTCTGATGACCCTGAACAGGATCTGGGATGCTTCAATTTGCAGCTGGGAACCTGTAAGCTGCATTGGATAAAAGGAAGAGGAACATTCAATGGAATCTTTATAATAATGGGTGGACAAAAAAAACTTCTACTGATGTTTGCTAGGTCTTACCAATTGACTGCATTCTGGAATGTTGTCAAGTATAGCATTTTGGGGAGGTAGAAGTTAGGGAAGGTTGCAATAGATACAAGAAACCAATCACAGGTTGCCTCTTCTGGGGTAAGTGTTCCAGTAAACAAGTGTTCCAGTAAACAAGGAACAAACTGTTATGTTAGAAAAGAGATAACACAGAGAGCAGTCTTGGGGAATATGTTATTATTAAAGAACTTATTAAGAGCCACTACAACTATCTGCACAACACATTTTTTTATAGATAAAATGCAGGGCATCTCTTCTGATTTATTGAGAAGTAGGTTATTATTTTTGCAAAATGTGGGCATGGTGGATTAGAAATCTATTCCCTGTAAAGAACCTGCATTTTTTTGTGAAACTTGTACATCGAGCCGCATGTTCATTCTTTTCCAGACCGGATTTAAGCTGGCTTTTTTCCCATTTAAAACTCTTTGACTGTTATTACTAGGACAGTTTGTAGACACCATCTGCATCCCCTCCTGTGTTCTCAGATAAGATTTCACCTTTGGTTGTCTGCTTGGAGTCCAACCAGCTGTCTGGCTAAGCATGAGACTTCTGGCTCCACGCCTAGCAGAATCAACGGGAGCTGGTAGAATCAGGCTGAAAACCAAGATTCAAGGAGATTCAGATGATTTGGAGGTGTGGGGAGGTAGATGGATTGGGAATAATCAAATGTCAATTTCCTGATCGGTTCCTGGAATAGAAATGAAACTTTCATATATGTTGAAGGCAAGCCTTTTAAGGTAGGAATAGAGAAGGAGCAAAGCAAATTTGGTTATTGCCTTTAAAGCCCTACATGGCTCAGGGCCAGGTTATCTTCGAGACCGCCTTCTACCACATAGCTCCCAGCGACCAGTGAGATCCCACAGAGTTGGTCTCCTCCAGGTCCCGTCAGCTAAACAGTGTCGGCTGGCGGGCCCGCGGGGGAGGGCCTTCTCTGTGGCTGCCCCAGCTCTCTAGAACCAGTTACCTCCTGAGATCCGGACCACCCCCACCCTATTGGCCTTCCGAAAAGCAGTAAAGACCTGGCTTTTCCGCAGGCCTGAGGCCGCGATCTTGCGGTTGTAATCTGCGAGATCCGGCCATGATTGGATATGCATGAATTTTAAATTGTTTTAATGTCTAATGTTTTAATGTTTTATTATTGATTAGGATGTTTTAAGTTTTTTATGATTTTTTTTAATGTTTTTTTGTTTGTTGTTAAGCCGCCCAGAGTCCTTTGGGAGTTGGGCGGCATACAATGAATGAATGAATGAACGAATGATAATTGAAGTTTGGAAGGAGCCTGGACATAAAGTGTAATGGGTCTCTGGAATCCATAAAATGGAAATCTAAACTTTAAAATATACTATCAATCATCCTTGGATGTCACCCACAATGTGACATCAGCACAACGCAAAGGAGAAGCATTCACAGAATTTAAAAAATAGACCTCACAATTGTGTCCCTTCCTTCCTTCCAAGAGCTCATATAGTTGCCCTTTTGATCTTCCCAAGACCCAGAAGCTGAGATAATCCAACAGGCATCTAACATCTTTGTTTTTGTAATGGATTATTTTATTTATTTATTTAGAAAATTTATATAGCTGCCTATCTTACTTATGTGACTCGGGTAAGGGGGTATAACCAGTGGTGGGATTCAGCCAGTTTGCATCAGTTTGGGAGAACCGGTTGTTAAGTTTCTGAGCAGTTTGGCAAACTGGTTGTTGGAAGAAATCATTAGGGCAGAGAACCGGTTGTTAAATTACTTGAATCCTACTACTGGAACCAACAAACAATTAAAAACAAAGTTAACAACCATTTAAAACAATTAAATATAACTGAAATCCAAGATGGCGGGGAAATAACAACATCCTAAGCACAATGCAACCATCTTGGAGGTTCTCTATGGGATCACCAAGGCTGTTGGAAAAACTAGGCTTTAAGAGCTTTCCAGAAGGCTAATAAGGATGGGGATAACCTTACCTCAGGTGAGAATGATGTTCAAGAGGGTAGAAGCCACAGCCGAAAAGGCATGTCACATGGAACTCTTCAGCAGATGGAACCCCTAATATTATCTCTGCTGGACCTGCTGAGATGGGTAGATGGAATTGGGAAAAGGCTCCTTGGTGTGATCTTGGTTGGCAGAATTTGGCTCAAGATCTTGGCATTAGTGCCCAATTCCCTGTGGAAGGAGAATTAAAATGCTCCTTTACAAGGCAATGGTACCTAAGGTAGGAGTCAGCCACACAAGATACAGGTCCAAGGCACCCACCGTGCTTCCAAATAACACCTGAATGCTAGATTTTAAAGTTAGGAAATTTAAATGGTTTCCTAAGCTACTGTGTTCTTGCTGCGAATCTCAGGTGATTTCAGTATTCTTGCATGTACCTACATGAGGTTCCATAAGATTTTAAGCTCAGCCAGTTGAAATTGTTGTTGTTTTGTTGTTGTTGCTGCTGTCTAGTATTTGGTGCCTGAAAAAGTTCCTGACTCTGCTAGAGGCTCAGCCATATTGCTTGCAATTTGGCCTTACAGGTGTTGGTGTGAGATGGACAGTAACTGCCATAAGTAAATATATAATGTAATTATCCCAGATTATGAGTGAGTGGTGGCAGCAGAATTCAGCCACAGCTTAGTTGCCTAGCACTGCTACAACTGGTATTGTTTGCATCATTGGCAGTTTTCATTCAGTCAGAAGGGTCACATCTAATGGAGTCAGCAGAGGGATAGAATTGAGATCATGTGAAGTGTTAATACCACTTTATAATGTCTTGGTAAGGCCACACTTGGAATATTGCATTTAGTTTTAGTCATCATGAGATAAAAAAGATGTTGAGACTCTAGAAAGAGAGTGCAGAAAAAGGCAACAAAGATGATTAGGGTTGGAGGCTAAAACATGAGGAATGGTTGCAGGAATTGGGTATGTCTAATTTAATGAAAAGAAGGACCACAGGTGACATGATAGCAGTATTCTGATATCTAGGGGGCTTCCACAAAGAAGAGAGGGTCAATCTATTCTCCAAAGCACCTGAAGGCAGAACAAAAAACAATGGATGGAAACGAAACAAGGAGAGAAGCAACCTAGAACTAAGGAGACATTTCCTGACAGTTAGAACAATTAATCAGTGGAACAACTTGCCTCCAGAAGATGTGGTGCTCCAACACTGGAAATTTTTAAGAAGAGATTAGACAACCATTTGTCTGAAATATTATAGGGCCGTGATGGCGAACCTATGGCACGCGTGCCACAGGTGGCACGTGGAGCCATATCAGAGGGCACGCGAGGCGTTGCCCTATGTCAGCTCCAGCGCGCATGTGTGCGCTGGCCAGCTGATTTTCAGCCTTCTTTTCGGCCGTTTTCACTCTCCCCAGGCTTCAGGGGAGCCTCCTGAAGCCCGGGGATGGTGAAAAACGGGCCAACGGGCCAACCGGAAGTTCGTTTCCGAACTTCCGGTTGGCCCGTTTGGCTGTTTTTTGCTGTCCCCAGGCTTCAGGAGTCCGTTGTGAGGCCTGTGCGCATGCAGGGGGGGGCAGCACAGGGGTTGTGTGCATGCGTGCGGGGAGGGCATGGGTGTGGGCATGCATGCGTGCGCTAGCGCGCGCACACACACCCTTTTGGCATGCGAGCCAAAAAAGGTTTGCCATCACTGTTATAGGGTTTTCTGCTTCAGCAGAGAGTTGGATGAGAAGACCTCCAACTCTGTTATTGTTAATGAAATTACTGTTTCAGTCCTCAAAAAGATGGTATTTCTAGACCACAATTAAGAACACCAGCCTTAAAGAAGAGAAGATGAAACAACTTTTTCAAAATGTCTTACATGATGCTTGTTTGAAATTGTTAGAGAGACCTGTGTTTCTTTTCATTTCTTATTTTTTAGGGACAGTCAAATGGATATTACTACTTCATTATCACAAAAGTAGGAAATATAAGCACAGAGTTTCAAAACAACAGTTCACAGCTAACCAGAAGATGCTTTGGAGAAGGTCAAACCCTAACCAAGGCATGATGACATCCTGTAGCTAATGGCGATATTATAATCTCGCATTGTCTGGAACAAAGTTTTGACATGAAAACTGGGTTCTTGCATTGAGTAAAGTCATAAATCTTATGACAAGACGGGACAGGGGTAGCTTAAAGAGAGATCACCATCTGAAGCAAAAGCAGAGCAGAAATACAAGATGGAGCAGGTCAGAACATCAGAGGTGGGACATAAGCAGATAGAAAAGACAATTGATGCAAAGGTCAAGTCAGGATCAAAAGGGGAAGGGAGGAAAATCACATCTGCCATTAATCACATAGTTGTACTTTCTAAGCTCTGTATGCTACCTAAGAACCTTAAATGATAAGAATCCTAAATTGTACAGGAACCTATACAAATTCAGCAGGTGTGTCTCTATCCCATAGCAATCAAAGTGACTTTCAATGGCTTACAGTATATATAAAACACACATTCAAACATCTGCAGAAGGTCAAAACTAATTCCAGGGTCAGGAACTACATAAAACTCCAACACAAAAACATTAAAAATCAAGTTATAAAGGTAAAAGAAGAAAAACATAGAGAACAAGTAGAGAACAATATAGAATCAAGTACGTATAAACCTCAGCAAAAGATCCTTCAAAACAATTCAGCAAAACAATTTTCCAGCAAGGCTTTTATCTTGCAAAAAAACCCAAGATTGCTTTATAAGATATGTAAGGAAGGAAGAAGGGACCTTCAGCCATGGCCTATATTTAAGAATAACAGAGTTGGAAGGGACCTTGGAGGTCTTTAAGTCCAAACCCTGTTTAAGCAGAAGACCCCATACCATTTGAAACAAATGGCTGTTCAATCTCTTCTTAAAAACCTCCAGTGATGAAGTACCCAGAACTTCTGAAGGTTACTTCTGAAGAAGAAAATACTACCTCTGGCTGTAACCACTGTGGACTTAAACGCCAATTTAGGCCATAAGGTAATTCTTGCCTAGATAAATGCTGTACAAAGCAATCATTAATGCTCTCAATCATGATGAAAGAGGCAATATGCCCACACATGTTCATGTCACCTCGCTGTTGTACCCCAAATCATCCCTCTGGTGCAGTTCATGTGGAAGAGAGGTCTAAAGAATGCAAACTGTGTAATGATGACCTTTGCTTTTGGGAACCTATGAATCATTCAGTTGGTGCCTTCTCATATTGGGGAGATGCCCAGGGAAAACACTGATCGCATTCACTCATTGTAAGGAGAACCTTACAAAATCCAAAATGTATACTTTATTTATTTGCTTCTTTGTCTTTTCTGTAAAAGCTCAAGACAATGTATGTTGGGCTTGTTCCTCTAATGGCATCCCAAGAGATAGAGTGGCATTAGAAGAGTGAGTGCCCTGTTAGGTAAGCTCTGGAACCAACATGCCATTATTCCAGTCCAAGTTCATTGCCTTCCCTTCACATTGGAACCTCAGCACGGTAGAAGTAAATAGAAATAGCAATAGCAATAATACTTAGACTTATGTACTGTTCCATAGTTCTTTATAGCACTCTCTAAGCAGTTTACAGAATCAGCATATTCTCCCCAAGAATCAGGGCCCTCATTTTACCAAACTTGGAAGGCTGGAAGTCAACCCTGAGCTGGTCAGGATCGAACTTCTGGCTGTGAGCAGAGTTTGCCTGCAATACTTCATTCTAACCACTGTGCCATCACAGCTCAAGGTCAATAATTGGGAAGCTCAGTTCTTTACATCCCCCCACTTATTACAAGCTGAACGTGACTAGGAAAGCAGGGAAGTTTAGCCTGGCAGAGGCTAAGCAAAATCAGGAAAAGGATACGTCTCTCTCTCTCTAGCTGTGCTACGGAGCAAACCGCACAAGACAGTGGCCTAGACTGTACCTCTAATAAATGCCATTGAAAGCCAGGAAGCTCTAAGACTTAAGAAATAGCATCTGGCTTTTTCATTGCCTAAACAGCTCTCAAAAGTGCCTCTGGTGCTGCCATCAACACTTCCCCCAGTTCCCTGCTGTTGAGAGCTGCAGTAATGTTGCTTTTAGCAACTCATTAGGCAGTGCAAAAGGTTTTGCTTACAGTGTGTCTAGCAGCAGTGTTACTGATCAAAGGATGCTCTAGGTAGCAGATCACCCTCTTCTGGAGATGTGAAAGACATTGCTTGGATTAGCATCTCCTAGTTAGGTACCCTCTGAATGTTTGGGACTAGAACCCACAACATCTCCAGTGAGCAGGGGTAATTGCTGCTCTATTGGATATGATTATAGTCATAAATCAACATTATCTTGAGAGATCAAGACTGGGGAGGCAAATCTAGAGGTTGTCCCTAAGAAATATAGGGAAGAAACTAATAACTTTTAATATAGGACAGAAAACACGAGAAGGTAAATTATAGAAGTGTTGGTGGGAAAAGAAGGCAAGGTTGAGCATTCTCTGGTTCTTCTTTCTTTCATGCTAACTTCAAAACAGCTTATCTTAAAAGGAAAACGCATATCACAAAAGTGCAAAAGTAGATTTTAAATAAAGCATTCCCAAACATTTTTTTACAGGACAATGTACGTTGGGGTTGTTCCTCTAATGGCACCGAAAAATGGAATGGGAGGGAGCTTACTTGGATCTCCATAGAGAAAAAAAATCACGACTATGATTTAGATTAGAAGGTCCACTCACTGATATCCAGCACTTGGATTCTTGCTCATGGTAGATCAGACAGCAGGACCTCTGTCTTCTGGATGAAGGCAATCCCAGCCCATTTAGAGGACCTCAAGAGAGTCCCAAAAGTGCTTTTTCCAGGAGGTATCTGGACTTTCTTGTTTTTTCTTTGAAGATGTTTCGCTTCTCTTCCAAGAAGCTTCTTCAGCTCTGACAGGATAGTGGGGAATGGAAGGATTTATATTCCTTGCAGACAGCTGGTCATTAGCATCCTTTTGCATCCTGGATGACTGAGAATCTCTACAGACTTTTAGCTATACAATTTGGGATGAACACCCTTTGAATGGTGTGGGAGTAGGAATGGATTTCCAGAGGAAAAATTGCAGACTACAGGAACCAGGAGCACTACTCAGGTGACCCTGAGGACACAGATAAACCTCCAAGTGCTCCAACGACCCTCTAAAAAGATGCAGATTACCAGCTGTCTTCATGGGATATAAATCCTTCCATTCCCCACTATCCTGTCAGAGCTGAAGAAGCTTATTGAATGAGAAGTGAGACGTCTTCAAAAGAAAAAAACAAGAAAGTCTAGTTGCCTCCTGAAAAAGCACCTTTGGGACAACCATGACCTGGATGACTGAGAATCACCTTTGGGACAACCGTGACCCGGATGACTGAGAATCTCTACAGATCTCAAGAGAGATTACCTGCCATCAAGTCAGTCTTGACCCTTAGCAACCACATAGATTTTTTTTTCTCCAGGAGGATTTTCTTGGTCTTGTCCTTCAGTCTTCCAACAGTGCACCCATCATAATTAGATCCATCCAGTTTGCTAATCATCTTCCTCTTCTCTTTCTTTCTACTTTTCCAGTATTATAGACTTCTCCAGAGACCTAGGTCAGCATAATGTGTCCAAAGTAGGATAATTTGATCCTGATCATTTGTGCCTCGACTAAGAAGTCTGGGTGGATTCATTTGATAATCTATTTGGTTGTTTTCTTGGCTGTCCATGGTACTCTTGGGAGTTTTCTCCAACACCAAAGTT
This sequence comes from Thermophis baileyi, assembly GCA_003457575.1. NCBI lineage: Eukaryota > Metazoa > Chordata > Lepidosauria > Squamata > Dipsadidae > Thermophis > Thermophis baileyi. The sequence goes on from QLTV01003516.1 coordinate 301,840, forward strand.
CAAAAGTGTCTATACTTTTCCTATCATGTTTCTTCAAAGTCCAATTTTTACTTTTAATTATCAAGAAGAACGAAGCTAGGGATGATTTGATGGAATCAATTTCATAGAACTGAGAATGGAGGCGGACATTTTCCCTGACATTTTCAGTGAAATGAGCCTGCCAGGGAAAACACCATTTTAAATTAAACTTGATATACCTAACGTGTTAAAAAGAATAAGCAAATTTCTTGGTGGTTCAATATCAGACACCAAGAGTACATACTGGCTCCGCTCTCCACAAATAGACTGGAACAATGAGGTGACTGATAGAGACGGGTGGGTTGCTAAAAATGTTACAGAAGTGAAAATGAAAAGCAGTTTTGCCAATCCTCTTTTGGTATCTTTGTCTCTTGGTGCCAAAACTAATGTATAAAACAGAAGCAGCCAGAAGGTATGGTAAAAATATTTTGAAATCCCAAGAATGGCAGAAGCTTATCTAGATGCTTTGAAAATCTGTGTGGCCAGTGGCTGTGAGTGAAGGCTAGAAAATCTGTAGTTCAGATCTGACTTTAGCCACAAAGACACTAACATGTGGGGTACAAAGGTAGAAAGACAAAGAATAAGCTTGCTTAACTATTCAGAAATCCTACTGGCTGAAGAATTTCATTCCCCTGCACAGTAAGACGCTTATCTAGCACAAGTGATTGGAATAGCACCTATTAAATTGACCCATATCCCACAGATGCATCTTCAGAGGGCCTCAAGGGGGATGGAGGTGAGGATGGGGAAGCAAATTATGAAAGTAGCATCATGCTATCTCAGTGCAAGCTCCACTTCTTTTGTAGGCTTGCGTGTACAAAAGGCTTGGAACTTTTACACTTGCAAGGTTTAACAAAAGCATCAGGTCCTACAGATGTCTCTGCTCACATCTATCATGGCTGAATGGTTGTACTGTATAAAAGACCCTTCTCTGCTAGAGCATAAAGTAGTTGCTGCTGGAGTTGATGCCAAAGGACTGACTACAAGGAAATGCCACTTTGGCATGCCTGTGGGGGAGGAAGAGGCTCCAGACGTTATGAAGTGGAGAATTTCCTTCTAGCTAGGACCAGGAGGAAAGTCATTCCATATTAAGTTGGATGCACATGTTTCATGAAGCCGTAAGATGTGTTCATTAAACGGTGGAAACTCAATGCCTGCAGATTGACTCAACTCTTTGTGATAACATGGACATGATCAATGCTATTTTCTTGGCAAAAACATAGACATGGTTTACCAATGCTGTCTTTTGGGAGATTTTTTTAAACACACACACACACACACACACACACACACACACACAAACTGGTTTGCTTAGCATTTTAAGTTTATGCAGTAGCCATTTTTACTTCACTTCTCATTAAAAATATTCCCAAAGTAGTGTGTTGGTTATACTGTGCTATAAGTATCCAGCCATTATGAGTTGACATGGGATTTATATTTAAAAAAAAAACTAGTTAAAGTTTATAAAATCAATAAAAGATTTGGAACATAGCATTATTTATGACAAATAAAGAGTTTGTTCAATAGTATGGCTCAATTTGACTTGTTAAACAAACCCTGGCTTATGTGAAGCAGACTTTGGTGAGGAGACTTTGGTGAGGGGTCTTTTGGTTTGGGAGAATTATGCTGGTAGAATTCATATGAGCTGATTTTTGTGCTATTTTTCTCTTCTACTCAGTTCTCCAAACCTGAATAGTTTACCTGCAGTTTACTTAAGTATGCAGATGTTGTTGATGAACTGCACATCAGTTAACAACGAAATGAATGGTGTCTAATCTTAGTATGGGAAAGTACTGTATGGTTAAGGGAAGATGATGAACTTCTCCCAAATGTGTCCTCTTGGTTAACTTGTAGGACATTAGGTTCAATCGGAGGGGAGGGGAGGTAGATAGTCTGTAGGGAACAGTCTGTTTCCAATGAGACATTTTAATGCCAACTTGACTATCTGTACTTGTTTTTAAGTACCCTAAAATAAAATCAGATGCTCTTTGTATAGTCTTGTATAGTCTTAGAAATATTTTTAGAATGAATGAGCTGGAAGGGACCTTGGAGGTCTTCTAGTCCAGCCCCCTATCTATCTTGATATTTCTGTCTCCCTGTCTGTGCAGATAAAGATGGGTTTTGTGCATGGCATTAAGAAGAGGAAGGCAGATTTCATCTGAATGTTATGGGAAACAACCCTGAGAATTAAGAGCTCTTCAGCAATGAAATGGTGGTAGGTTTCTCCTTCACTGAATGTGTTCAAATAGTGGCCAGAAAGACATAAAGGAGCTTAATTTAGATCCTTGCACTGGGCAGGGGACTAGAATTGAGTGCCTCAATGACCCTTGGCCACTCTAGGATTCTGTGCCAGGGTATGATGCTCCCAGGTTACTGAACTTGTTGGAAGACCAAGAGCTCAAATTCAACAGTTAGATACTTACATAGTAGATAAGCCATAGTGAATAAGTAAGAAATTAGAGCCAGTTTGATCTAGTGGTTAAGGCATCAGGCTAGAAATCAGGAGACTGTGAGTTCTAGTTCCATTTTAGGCATGAAAGCCAGCTGGGTCCCTTTGAGCCAATCACTCTCTCTCAGCCCAATTCACCTCACAGGATTGTTGTGGGGAAAATATGAGGAGAAAGGAGTGTTAGGTATGATTGCAGCCTTGATTTATTTATTTATAAAAAATAATAAAGGCAGGATAAAAAGGCATCTAAATAAATAAATACTTTCTTTGAATCTGATTTTGTACAATTGAAAAGGAAGGACTTCATTCTCACGTTAAAGGAGTTAATCCTCCAGCTAATCTATGATGGGACTTAGTTCTCTGTTTTTTTATTTTTGCATTATGTGGGCTTAGATTCTTATTATGTAGCTTAAATTGTCAGCCTTCTGCTGGTTTTCATTTTATTTTTATTTTTATTCTAGGTTAGGTTTTTTTCTTCTTTCATTTTATTTTTAATTTCTTGTCCTTCATTTCTTTCCTGCTTAAATTTCTCCTTCAATACATATATTTCCCATAACAGTGTTATTCTTTACTTATAAGAATTCTAAGTTATAAGTTAATTCTTAGGGGGTATTTCCTGTAATGTATTTCAATATAATTTGATATAATTTTCCTTTGCAGGTTGCTTTTAGAAAATTAAACATTTGGTTAACATTGTAATATATATCTCCCCAGTCCAGGGGTGGGTTCTAACTTACCTCGCTGCCGGTTCACTTCTTCCCGCGCCACTGCCTCATGGGCAGTGCAAAAAAATCAAAAAAAATCCCCCTCCCCCAAAAAAGCCCAAAAGAAGATGGTGATGCATGCGCAGTGCCGGAAACTCAGCTTCTGCGCATGCGCAGAACAAAAAAACCCCGGAAAAAAATTCAAAAAAAAAAATTCCCCCCCAAAAAATAAATTCAAAAAATTCAAAAAAAAAAAAAAGATGACGGCGTTCACGGACTGGCACCGACCGAACCGGCTTCGTGACGTCATCGTGACGTCACCAGCGGGTCGCTATCGGTTCGGGCGAACAGGTCCGAACTGGGAGGAACCCACCTCTGCCCCAGTCTACTATCCCCAGGGCTTCATGTGTCCCCATGCAAAGCCCAGAACATTGCCTTCATAAATCTCCAAAATTGTTACCAAATTTCATTTTCTAATATGATGTTAGGTGCTGTCAGTTAAGGCCCAGTTCCTGTTGACTTCATGGACAGATGTTCACCCTCCCAACCCAACCTCTCTGCAGTTATAATTTCTAATTCTTCCATTAGTTTCCAGGTCATTCCAATCATTTCTAAGATTTGTTTCATCCACCTTTTGCACTGCCTTCCCATTCTTCTACTTTTTTTTTTCAATCTTGCAAGAATAATCATTTTTTCTACTCTTCACCCTCATGCTCAATGTATATAAGTTTCTGTTTGCTGATCATCAACTCAAGAAAGCAGTCAGCCTTGATTTGGTCCAGCTTTGATCAGTTGGTTTGTTATACCCCAGGAACTGGGTATGTCTAGTTTAATGAAAAGAAGGACTAGGGGAGACATGATAGCAATATCTCAGGGGCTGCCACAAAGAAGAGAGAGTCAAACTATTCTCCAAAGCACCTGAGGGTAGGACAAGAAGCAATGGGTGGGAAACTAATCAAGGAGAGAAGCAACTTAGAACTAAGGAGAAATTTCCTGACAGTTAGAACAATTAATCAGTGGAACAACTTGCCTCCAGAAGTTGTGGGTGCTCCAACACTGGACGTTTTTAAGAAGATGTTGGATAACCATTTGTCTGAAGTGGTGTAGGGTTTCCTGCCTAAGCAGGGGGTTGGACTAGAAGACCTCCAAGGTCCCTTCCAACTCTGTTATTTCTATTTCTATTTCTACAGTTCATGATACTCTTAGTAATTATCTCCACATTCATAATTTAGCCACGTCCATCTCCTTTCTACTTTTCTCAAAGCCCAACTTTTTCAGCTTTTCAAGGTAGGTCTGATCAGGAATAGACAACACAAGGGCTACTGGAATTCAGCTTTGTTGTTACAGGGTACAATAACTGACTCTTGAAACCCTACTAGAGTGTGAAGTTGTCCTTCGGGAGTTGGGCGGCATATAAATTTTATATGTCCTTCGGGAGTTGGGCGGCATATAAATTTTATAAAATAAATTTTTTTTTATAAAATAAATAAAGTTTCCGAAAGACGCTCTAATTAATTCAGGAACCATAAGACAAAGTCCAAAAGAAATACAAAGATTTATTAAAAGAGACATCTCGGCAATACTCCGTTGCAGCCAGAACTGAGTTCACGCTGTCTGCACGTCGTCATGACCCTGTTTCCCCCCTTCTCATTGGCCATGTCATAAATCACATTCTCCAATTAATCATGTTGGCGGGTTGTGACCCCCACACCCCTCCTTCTGACTCTGGTAGCCTAGGACACAATCAGTAAAAGAAACATTTGTGGAACGCATTTACAGATAAGGCAGTTAGCCCTCTTCCAGCATTCCCCCCCTTCTCTTCATGGCAACTTGAAATCTTTGCAAGTTGACATAGAGTTTCCTTCTGCCTCCCCTTGTATCATCAGAATCAAGACAGAATTACTCTGAGTACTTTCTCAGGACTGATTTACTTAGCAAGATCTTGGCTCAAAGACAGTCCAAAGAGGAACCAGATCTCATGGAATTCTCCAAAATAAACCAATCAGAAGTCCACCTACACAAAGAACTAGTCAGCAGACAGGCTCAAAGACAGATCAATCAGAAACTGGTACTCTTGTCTTCAAAATTGACCAATCAGATGAGGACTCAGTCAGGGACCAGTTTTCTTGGACTGGTAACATGGACCAATCAGAGCAGGTTGCCAGCTTCAAATCCAAGAGCCCAGTCAGCCTAATTCAGCTGACTGAGAGATATGTCACAAAGCACCTCATCTGGCCCCTTAAGACGCCAGCCATAGCTGCTGACAAAACATTAGACCAAAATAAAACTAGACCATTGCCACTCAGCCTGAAAACTCATCAGTGCTTCACTGATGCCAGCCATGAAAGCCCACCCCAGTGTATAATCCTTATATTCCTTAGTCAATGCTGGATTAATTTTTTAATCATATTTACATTTATTTAAATTTAATTTTTTGTTTTGGCTCACTTACTACTTTTTGAAGGATGACATCTGAGACATCTGAGATATCACTCAAGGTTTTTATGAAAAGATTGGACAGCCATTTGACTGGAATGGTACAGGGTCTCCTGCTTGAGCATGGGTTGGACTAGTCATTAGAAGATCTCCAGGGTCCCTTCCAACTCTGTTATTTTATTAGCATTCATCAGATGGGCCCTTAGTTTAGAAAAAGTTCAAATTCATTTGAACTTCATTTTCATTTTCTTTCTGAATGAAGAGTGCCGAAGCCCAACCTTGCTCTTTCCTTCCCACTCCTCCTTTGTCTGAATTAAAATAAAATTTCCAATTACTGCTCGTTCAGTTAGGTTTCCTCCTCCTATTTTATGGCAGATGAAAGTTAAAGAGGCCCAATTATTAACATTTTATGGTAGCCTAGAATATTATGAAAGCTCTTAAGATGTTATTAACACCTTTTTCGTACCTCATTATTTAAAAGCCTGCCATGCTTAATCATTTTAACACCATTAAATTGGCATGAACACTACCCCATGACTTTCGCTCCCCAAAATCCTGCACTTTTGACAACATGATAGTAAGAAAATAACTCGGAGAGACCTGCAGGCACCAAGCGAATTGTAAGGCTGAATATACACTCCACAAAATGTTAATTTTTTGCTTGCTTTATCAAGAGACTAGGCAATAAAAGAGTTGAAAGGATATCTGATATGCAGTGCCTTTTAAAAAAAGGAAATCTGGTACCCAGTGCCTTTAAAAAAATAACTTCTCTCCATTAATTTCCATCAATTATTGTATCTCAGGTGACTGATAGGTAACAGGGAGCTATCTCTTGGGGGCAAAACACACAGAGGTTCAATACCTAACACATTTTTTTTAATTCTTTTGCTATTTTTTCAATGATTGGGTACCACATTACATGGCCCAAATCTCTATTTTCAGCTGGATAATTAGTATGACGCTGAGCCATTGGAACTTAAAATCCAGTTCTTGACCAGCTAACCATTTTTTCTGTCTACTCACCTGTTTAGGAGAGATTGTGTGTATTGATAAGTGGCTTTGTTCCATAACCAATTGCAATAGCAATAGCACTTAGACTTATATACCACTTTACAGTGCTTTACAGCCAGAGGTGGTATTCACTTACCTTCCCTACCAGTTTGCAAATGTGAGCGCATGCACACGGCTTGCACATGCTTTGCTCACGCGCATGGCTTGCACGCATGCGCGCTGCTTCAAAATGTGCCTAAATAGAATGGCATAGCGCTGGGGCAGGTGAGCAGGTGGGCGGCGGGTGAGCAGGTGGGTGGGCGGCAGGTGAGCGGGTGGGTGAGCAGGTGTGAGCGGGTGGGTGAGCAGGTGGGCGGGGGCTCGCTACTACTGGTTCACCCGAACCAGTCCGAACCGGCAGAATACCACCTCTGTTTACAGCCCTCTCTAAGCAGTTTACAGAGTCAGCATATTGCCCCCAACAATTTTGGGTCCTCATTTTACCCACCGTGGAAGGATGGAAGGCTGAGTTAACCTTGAGCCTGGTGAGATTCGAGCTGCCAAATTGCAGTCAGCCGGCAATCAGCAGAAGTAGCCTGCAGTACTGCACTCTAACCACTGCACCACCACGGCTCATATTGAGGGGGGGGGATTGCAACAGATTTTCCACAGTTAATTGTATTTGTAATTATTCTATAATGTAGGTGGTATGATTTCATTCAACCAAGTCATTGTGGTTTATAAATCATGCTTTATAGCTTAGGATGATGTGTGAGGACAATCGATTGTGGATTTACTCAGCAAACGTGGTTAAAACCAACTGTGGCTTAGTGTGATGGATAAAGCAGGTCATAGAATCAAAGATTGCTACTCTACTTCTCCCAGTTCCAATTCAGTTTACCTTTCCTCTTTATACTGTTCCTTTAAAACATGTGGATGACCTTTGGGCCGCATACAACCGTATCCACCCAGGTCCTCAGATTGCATGGCCAACATTTGTTGGCAAAATGGCTTAATTTCAACAGGGTGATATGATCATGGCGATTGGGGAGACTGGGCTTCCAAGGTATGAAAGGGGTGGGGGGGGGGTTCTCCCTTTTAAGAACTTCCAAATGGCTAAGAAAAGCACAAAAGAACATTTGTGTCAACTTCCACTGATACCTCAGCATCCCCAGATGGCCTCCTGCAGCTCTTTAGACATTTGTGAGACCAAATGTTGCCCCTGAACTTCCAAATGTGTATCCTGATGTTTTTTTTTTAAAATGGATTGCATCAGGTAAAACATTACACTTGCAATCTTACATATTCTGAACTTCGCATTCGGCTTTCCATCCAAAATCATTTTTCTTCTTTAGTTATTTTGTATCTTAGAAACAGGGACAGCTAGGCTGATAACGTCAAGGATGGAGCATCTGGCAAATTGTGTTTGATTCCCTTCCACCCTTCATCCCTTGCAGAAAATTAGGAGGTGGGGAAGGGAAGAACCCTCTCCAGAGGGACTAAGAGGCAGGGAAAGGGGAAACTCTTTGCAAGGAATTAAAGCTGAGTTTTTCTCAGTCCTCTGCACAAAGGACTTTTTTCCCCCTAATTCAGAACTAAACTCAGCTGGAAAATCTAGCTTAGATTTACTTTAAAAGTTAACTTGGACTGCATTTATCTGTAGGTGAAGGAGGTGTAACCTGGAACCTATACCACATAATTTGGCAATGAGGACACAGTTCTGGAACCCACCTGATAGTTATATATAAAGATGGAAGAGTTTGATTCCAAAAATTTGTAGCCAAATCCTTTTATCCCTCTTTAATCCTGTATCATGCCAGTTTTCAAAAGGAAAGGCTAGGAGGTATTTAGATTGTTATGAAATATTCCCAAGAGTTTTAGTTTAACTCAGGGCTAATTGAATGCTGATAGTATATATTACTTCCACCTGTAGCAATTGTCGCTTGGGGGGTTTTTTTTGGGGGGGGAGGCCAATTTCCCCTTCTCTTCCCCATATTTCAGGCTATCATAGACATCTCCTGAAAGCAGAGTATTATTAAATAGCAGTAAATATGGAACAAAGAACAGGGAGAAATGAGATGAGAGTTTTAGCCATCTGGAAGCATCAATAGATATTGTGCCAGTCCTTCTTGTTGATTAGTCCTTTCTGAATCTGTTAAGTTTAAGAGTTGAAAGTTCTTACTTGATGACCAAAGGAAGCTATGGAAAGTAACCCCAAATCCTTTTATATATCCCAACTTTGCAAGATCTCCTGAAATTAAGCAGGTGGTGTATTGGGAATGTGTCTTTTTTGATCATAGCTTCCTATCTGAGGAATACTGGCCCAAAAAAAGTATTAATTGCATTAAATTGCAACTTAATGCAATTACATTGCCACAAGAAAACAGTCAGAATGGAATATTGAGCAACTGATTGATTCAAAATTGGGGAAATAGTAAGCCACGGCTGTATACAGGTAGTCCTTGACTTACAACAGTTCAGTTAGTGACAGATCAAAGTTACAATGGCACTGGAAAAAAGTGATTTATGACCATTTTTCACACTTATGACCATTGCAGCATCCCCATGGTCATGTGTTCAGACACTTGGCAACTGACTCATATTCCTGATGGTTGCATGTGATCACGTTTTGTGACCTTCTGACAAGCAAAGTCAATGGAGAAGCCAGATTCACTTAACCGTGTTAGTAACTTAACAACTTCAGTGATTCACTTAACAACTGTGGCAAGAAAGGTCATAAAATGAGGCAAATCTCACTTAGCAACATACATTTTTGACTCAGTTGTGGTTGTAAGTCAAGGACTATCTGTACTGTCATCTTGTACAGAGCCGAGGTGGCGCAGGGGTTAGAGTGCAGCACTGCAGGCTACTTCAGCTGACTGCTAGCTGCTGTTCGGCAGTTCAAATCTCACCGGCTCAAGGTTGACTCATCCTTCCATCCTTCCGAGGTGGGTAAAATGAGGACCCAGATTGTTGGGGGCAATATGCTGACTCTGTGAACCGCTTAGAGAGGGCTGTAAAGCACTGTGAAGCGGTATATAAGTCTAAGTGCTATTGCTATTGTTTAACTTACTAGCAAAATATATGAAGAGAAATGCTGGACTAGAAAAACAAACCAAAAAAATGTAAATAAAATTGCCTGGAGAAACACCAACATTGTCAGACATGTTGACAATAGCATTTGACAGCTGAACATGAGGAAGAACTAAGGAATCTCTCCATATTAAATAAACTATTATTGTATCATCAAGCAATACCAGCCCAATGCAAGAAAGTGGAGATGGTGTTGAAATGGTAACAGGCTTCGTGTTCTTTGGCTCAGAAATTTACTTAGATGGTGATTCTAGCCATGAAGTAAAGAGACATCTGCTACTTGGAGGAAAGACCACAAATCTAAACAAAATATTAAAAGGAAAGACATCACACTGACAACAAAAGTACATAATGTGATAGGCTCTGATTTTCCCAGTTGTGACATATGGTCGTAAAAACTGGATCGTCCAAAAGTCTGAAAAAAAAAAAAAAAAGGATGACTCTGAATTATGGTATTGGGAAAAAAATATTCAAAATATCTTGGACTAACAAGAAGAACCAATAATTTATTGCTCAATAAAGTAAAATCATACTGATCCACCAGTAATGCTGAAGCTAAACCTGGGGTATTTTGGACTCTGAAGCCCAAAGAAGGCCATCTGATACTTGGAAAAATTGAAAACAATTGAAAAACGAGTTGTTAGAAGGGAAAATGGTTAGCTTTTTTAGGCTATTAGGAGCCTGCAAGAATTCAAAGAAGCTGTTACTAAAATACATCTCTAAAATATGAAGAAAAAAAAATAAGATGCTGATCAAGTCATAGAAAGACAGGCATGGCTAAACAACAATGGTAAGAAATTACCTTGGAAATATTCCTGGCTGATCTCTAATCATGTTCTGAAATTGTTCAAGCAGCTTTCTTTTTATTGAGTCCAAGCAAAGAGGAAGGAATCCGAATGATTTTAGTGATAATGTAGCTCCCAGGCAGAGACTGTACCAGAAGTTAGCATGCTAACAAATTATGGCACATGTTTAAATCTTTGTAGATCAACATTCTGTTTTGGATAGCTTGCCAGTTTTCTTGTGGTGCCAATGCAAATGTGATCCAGATGTTTACTTGATGGGATGGCACTGCCAGCTACGATTTGCACATGATAGGATACTCCCTACTCTTTACTCTCACACAGTCAATGTTGATTAATAATAAGAGCATCACATTTCAGAAAGAAGGACAAAAATATCCAGGAAAGGAAGAGGGAATAGAAAACATGGACCAATTTTGAAAGCTGCAAGAAAGGAGGATTTGCAACATCAACAACACTCTCTGTGATTTTAAAAAAAAAATCTAGTTAGAGACAATTGAGTGTGGTGTTTCTCAATGTTGGTGATCTGAAGAGAGCTGGGGAATTCTGGAAGATGAAATTCACACTTCTTAAAGTTGCCAAGATTGAGAAACCCTGATTTAGTGAGTTATGCGTTACTGGGTTCCATGGATGCACTAGATTTGAACTAGAAAGCCCCAGAATGCACATCTCCTTCCCCAGAACACACTACATGCACTGGTGCCTGACACCCTATCTCAGTCTAACAAATCATCCCAAGTTGTGTAGTGTGATTCTTCAACAACCTAATCTATAATGTGCCATTATATATTCATAGCTGCTGCTTGATAAATTCCACCAATCTGCTCATCTTAAAACAGTGCCAATGGATACATTTGATCTCCTTTAATTAATTTGGTGGAAGTTATATTGCTTCATGGGATGCCAGTCCACTCACCCATTTATACTGTGAAATCTTCTCTCTCACCATCTCTGTGCATAATTATAACCTTGCTCTCTTCTGGAAGAAATGAGCTACATCATGTTGGCAGGAGACACCAAGTTGCAGAGGTATATAAAGCAGCTAAAATATGCTTGACTGTAGCCTAAAGGTAATAGTGACCAACTTTTCCTTTCTTAACAAACTCCCTTCACTTGTCATTGGTGATAATTAAATGCAACCTCCTTGCTGCCTTCAGTGAACCGTAAGCAAATTAAGTGAAGTTATATTATACTTATGTAGTAAATCCCCAAATACATTTCCATGAACCATCACAAATTGTATTACAGTCCATTCATTATCCCTGAGTGTGGTAGTTATCAAGGCTATGCTGAAAAGGCATTTAGATCCACTGAAGTTCTGAATCTGGAGGCTATAGGAACAGATTAATCAGGGTGATCCTAGTGTGCTCCAGAAGGCTATGCTTGCTTCTGAATTAGGAAAGCAGTCCAGATGATCCAGCTCATCAACTTTTTTCCTCCAAGCCACAAATTCTTTTTATTTCACCTCCCATCCATCGTTTAAGTCCACATGGAAATTTGCCCTGATTGGTATGTGCATTTTCTTATGCGCATTTCTAACAATTCCTGTTAAAAAATAAAAATTGCAATTTGTTCTAAGCTATTTCCCTTAGCATTCCAATCTCCTTGAAGTATCTTTTGGATGGAGGACAACATCACAAAATTCAGTGAAGGGAAAAACTGAATTAGATTCTGATGTTTCTAGATGAGCAAATTGTTAGTTTACTGTAAAATAATAGCTACATTGTTTTTCCACCATTTCTAAATATCAGGGTTGGGAAATATCATTCTACAGGCCTCATTCAACCCAATTCAGCTGGCCCATGGGATCTTGGCAAGATTCATTTGCCTTCCCTGGTATTGTTAGCCATAATTGTTGGAACTTCATAAGAAGCAGCAAGAAGCAAGGGTTCAGTCTGACTAAATTGCAGCCAAGAGGGATAGGTTGAATCCCACCCACCTCCAACGTATACACACATGCATTATATGTGACAAAGCATCTCCTTGAGCCAACAGTAAACTGTACAGTATTCGCACAATCTCACTGACTGCAAATGGTGCTGTCCTTACTTACTGAGTCCAGGATAATTACAAACAGAAATTATGGATTCCCTGACTATCTGCTTCACCTCTAACCAAACATCATCAGCCCATGAAAAAACATCCACCAACGATTCTCCTTAACATGGGATAAGCTTCAGGAAGGAGGTGAGTTTTAACAGATGACTCACTCAATATGGTTCAGTTTTATGTCAAAACTTGCTGAGAGCTCAACTATTCACTGATATAAGTTCATAGTTATGCTTTTTTTTTTTGTATGTGGGTTAATGCTATTCTAGATGACAGCTAAAAGGTAAAACAGTCCAAACCATGGGTGTCAAACTTGATCGTGTCACGGGCCGAATCGTGACGTATTGTGATGTTTTTTGCCTTTGCAAAGCCAGGATAGGCATGACCTGTGCGCGACATATTCAGCCCACGGGCCACCAGTTTGACAGGCCTGGTCCAAACCATAGCTTACTTGCAAGGGGAAAACTGCTCAGTGAAATAGCAGTTAGCTTCTTCAATTAATCCTTCTGCTTCCACTATGGATCAGCTGTTGTTCAGGCTAATAGCAATAGCAACAGCACTTAGACTTATATACCGCTTTACAGTGCTTTACAGCCCTCTGTAAGCGGTTTACAGAGTCAGCATACTTGCCCCCAACAATTTGGTTCCTCATTTTACCCACCTCGGAAGGATGGAAGGCTGAGTCAACCTTAATCCAAGTCTTTGAGGATCAATTTGGGTGACTCGTGATTGTACGTGTCCAAAAGTATCCATTGTGTCCAAGTGTCCATTGCCTAAAGCAGAATAAGGCATTATCTTGAGACAGGTGGGAAAGAGAATTCCCATGTGTGCCTAAGATAGTCAATAGATACCATGCTAATCCCATCATCAAAAGAATGACTGCGTTAAGATTGTAATCATTGCAAAATCTGTGTCAGAAGAAGGGGAAACACTACCTTCTTTCCAGTATAGGCAAGGATAATTAAAGATTGCCTCAGGTGTGGTCTAAGGCATGTCAACCTTGGCATGCTGGCTGGGGAGTTCTGGGAGCTGAAGTTCATAGAATGGAATGGAATGGAATGGAATGGAATGGAATAGAATAGAATAGAATAGAATAGAATAGAATAGAATAGAATAGAATAGAATAGAATAGAATAGAATAGAATAGAATAGAATAGAATAGAATAGAATAGAATAGAATAGTTGGAAGGGATATTGGAGGTCTTCTAGTCCAACCCCCTACTCAGGCAGGAAACCCTATACCATTTCAGACAAATGGTTGTCCAATCTCTTCCTAAAAACTTCCAGTGTTGGAGAATTCACAACTTTTGGAGGCAAGTTACATCTTAAATACATGTTAAGCCTATCAAAGAATTGGAAGAATGCAATGTTATAAAAATACAACAGGAAAAAAAGCAGCTATTGGGCCCTATTATGCCACCATTATATACAAATGAGAACAGGCTCAAAGCCTGGCATATATAAGTCCTTTCAAGTCAGTCCTGATTATTTGATCTGATCTAAAAAAAAAAAACCGTTCAGTTTGCATCTGCTTCCTTGTTTTTAGGCACTAACCACTCTGGCCACTTCAATCTTTTTGTTCCCCAGATATCCACATCTAATGTAAGCTCTCCTGACCTGTTCATGGTATACTGTAACTTGGTTTTTCATAGTCTAGGAAGTCATAGTCCTACAATTCCCAGAAGTTTGCCTTCAATCATAAAATGATTTTCATTGAAGGAAGCTACTGATAACTCAAATTCCCTTAATGTATTCCAGCACCTCAAAATATGATTACCTCATTTTTCTCATACCTTTATCAGAAAGTTGCCACGAGCTCCTGGCCCTAAAATAATGGCATTCCTGCTTAGCAGATTTAGGAATTCTATGAATCCATATAAAGAGAGGCTTCAGCTTCTTAGATTACAGTTCAAAAAAGCCCTTTCTTTGTAAACAGAAGACACAAAGCAACTTATACAAAAATGGTAAGATGCAAATGTGCCTTCTAACAAAAGAAAATTTGGGCCATCCTTTATGCTCTAAAAACAATATAAAAAGCATTGTCAGTAGCACATAGTTACATATAGGAAAACACTTCAGATGAATAGCTAAATCTAAAAAGCATAATTAGGATTAGGATTGATATTAACGTTGGGGAACTCAAGCAATCAGGAATGTTATCTACTAAAATTTGTAGTGGTTTAGGAGTAAACTACAGGCTTAAGTTAATCTCATTTCACTTTATAACTTTAAATATCATTGTTATTTAAGGAAAACCAGAACTGCAGCATAGCTAGAAAGGTTTTTTAACATTTTCATTTATTTCCCATCCTAACAAAAATATCCAGTCATATAAGTGACCCAGTTTGTCACAACTTACGGCCATAATAGTGGGCAGGCTCCGGTATGGTCATAACTTGAGGATGACCTGTACCTGCCACATGAGATTAGGAATGTCCTTCCAACCTTTGAAACGTTGTTGTTATGCTGGTTACAGAGGTATGGTGGTTGAAAGGAATAAACACATCAGAATTTGTTTACATTTTAATGTATCTCGTAATTGTAAACCCCCTAGAACCCTTGTGGAGCTGGGCAGTCTATAAATACTTGGATGGGTAAATAAATAAATGCATAAATACATGAATAAGACGTTCCAAACTGCAGTCTTGGGTCAGACATGCCTTTGCCAAGCTTGCCTCCTGTTTTGAACCGATTCAGTGACAGGCAGCTGAACATGGAAACTGAATCCACTAAGCCGCACTGCGTGCCAGGTGAGACGAGAATGCTATGTGCCTGCGATAAGCCGGCTCCCACATACAAGTCATCACTCGGTAGAGCCAGTTGAAAGCCTGAAAGGTCTTGTTGTACTTCAGACTATTTTAGTCTGACAGTTGTCAAGAGGGGAGAAAGGTTGAGGTTTTTTTCTTGACAACAAAGGGTGGATTTCCCCCCCCCCTTACAAGCATTCAGGTTTTCAGTCTGCTGATCGGTACAGAATAAATGCATAAAATTCTGACAATGTGATAGAATGCCACAGTGTTCTTTGAGGAACAGATTTAGCTAATAATGACAGGCTGTGATTGCCCCACATATGTTACATTTTTTCCTAGGCTCCTTCCTTTACTGCCCGCCCCCCTCACATAGTCCCCCTTCTCCTTGTCCTCCACACTCATCAGTCATGCTTGTCGTTGCTGGGATGAAGCTGTGTTTTATGAAAACACTCTTTATTGCAGATGTGTTTTGCAACTTCTACTTTGTACGATCAAGACTATGACAGCATAATCACATTGGTGAAATGTCAGGCATCTTTGAGATGGGCCAACATTAAAGTCACATTACATACACAAATATAAAGAGGAAAACTAGGAATTTCTCCTCTTCAAAGATGTTTAACTTAACTGTCATAGGAACCCAGAAATTAATCCATACTAAGTTGGATGTGGAAGATGATGAGGCTGAGACCATGGGAGGGGTCAAGCGGGTCTTTAGTCTCAAGTCTCTTCATGCCCACAAGAAATCCAAGTCCAGCCCACTTTGAATTCTGTTGACTCTTATCTACCACCAATTTGCTTTGACTGTTAGTAGTTCAGATTCTTGTAGAGAGCGTTGGCATGCAATAAACCTTTATATTCATTTGAACCACCTTGACTCCTAATTTCCTGCACTTGATATAGGCTTTAGTATTAATCAGTACTTAGTATTGATCATATTGATAATTAGTTCACTATTGTTTATTTTGATTTGCAGGTATTCAAGGTCTCAGTCTTTTCCAGTTTGAACTCACCTGTTCCAACACCAAGTCAAAGTTTGAGAGCATCAAAAAATGGATCCTGGGGCTGGGAAGAGAGGAACTGCCTGTTCAGAAAATACCAAACAACCAGAGATAAAAGGTATACAGAGAGTTCTTGATTTATTACCGATTGCTTAATGACCATTCAAAGTTATGACAGATGACAGAAAAGGGACTTATGACCTGGTTTTGAAATTCTGAAATCCACACACACACATACCACATACCGTCACATGACTGCATTTTGGGTGCTTGGCAATCATTTATGGCTATTTGTAGTGCCCCATGGTTACATAAATGCAATTTATGACATTTTTGACAGAAACAAGTGTTTCCTTGCAGTTTCAGCAAAAAAAAATGTCCCATAGCAAACAAACATTCACTTAATGATTGTGGCGTTGCTTAACAATCACTATAAAAAAAGATCGTAAAATCAGGTCCGATCACGTGGTGATTCATTTTATGATCATCATGACTTACCATCATAATTACAGGGCTCAATTACAGTTGTAACTCGAGGACTACCTGAATTTACCAGAAAGCAAACAAAGTGACTGCTCCTTATAATTCCTTTTAGGTTTCCTACAACAACTCAGCATACCTTTTCTGTGACCAGATGATCAACTGAAGCATTGAGTTCCAATTTTCTACTAAATCTATTTTTCTACTAAATCTACTAAGTCCCTTCCAACTCTGTTATTCTATTCTATTCTAAATGTTAATAAGGCTCAAGTAGGCATCCTTAGAGAGATGATTCCAGAGGTTCTGGTTCCTGCCAAACTGGCAGGAATAGCCAACACTCCAGAAGATAGGCTCAAGATACAGAAGGATCAACAGACTTGAACATTGGGCGCTATCTAACAAAATGAAATTCAATGGAGAAAAAAGTAAGGTTGTACATTTAGGCAAGAAAAATAAAATGCACAGGTACAGTATATGTGGTACCTTGCTCAACAGTAGTAACTGTGAGAAGGATCTTGGAGTCCTAGTGGACAACCATTTAAATATGAGCCAGCAGTGTGCAGCAGCTGCCAAAAAAGCCAACACAGTTCTAGGCTGCATTAACAGAGGGATAGAATCAAGATCATGTGAAGTGTTAATACCACTTTATAATGCCTTGGTAAGGCCACACTTGGAATACTGCATTCAGTTTTGGTNAAACTATTCTCCAAAGCACCTGAGGGTAGAACAAGAAGCAATGGGTGGAAACTAATCAAGGAGAGAAGCAACTTAGAACTAAGGAGAAATTTCCTGACAGTTAGAACAATTAATCAGTGGAACAGCTTGCCTCCAGAAATTGTGAATGCTCCAACACTGGAAGTTTTTAAGAAGATGTTGGATAACCATTTGTCTGAAGTGGTGTAGGGTTTCCTGCCTAAGCAGGGGGTTGGACTAGAAGACCTCCAAGGTCCCTTCCAACTCTGTTATTCTATTTTATTCTATATATATCTTCCAATTCTCCTCTTTATACATACAATTCTAATGAAACTTCCAATACAATTCTAATCGAAATTCTCTCTCTAAGTGTACACCATAATTCCCTTTTTTCTATAACCTATTCTTTCTAATCATCAAAACCACAAGTCACAGTTATTTGTTTTTATGCAAAAAATCCATAAAGGATTTTTAGTCATTGATGAATGTCAATAATGACCTATCTTTAGTCAAAGAAGTCAATTTGTCCATCTCAGCAAGTTCTGTCAATTTCCCCAATCATTCCTCCATAATGGTAATGCTGAACCTTTCCACCTTTCCACCTATACATCTTACGGCAGTATTCACATGAAAATAATATTCCATGACTCTTTTCTAGTTTTATATTCATCAATCCGAAAAGTTCTGGCTTCAACTGAAATTTAATCTTTAAAATCCTCTGTATCAATGTGTGTATTTGAAACCATTTTTCCCCCAGCTTTTTTATATGTCTACCAAGCGTGATGAAATGATTCTTCATATTGTTTTACATTTCCAACATATGTTTGGAATCCCTAGATAATTTCTTTGGCATCCTATACCAATATGTCATTTTATAAAAATGTTCTTTAAGATCAGAACATATTATACATTTCAACCCTTTTGACCACATGTTTTCCCATTGATCTGTCTATATATTATAACCAAAATTCTTAGCCCACTTTATAATACATTCCCAAACCTGTTCTTCCATTTGAATAGGAAATAGAAAAAAAAAAACCCATCTCCAATATATCCCTGTAGGCAGGGGTGGGTTCCTCCTGGTTCGGACCAGTTCTCCTGAACCGGTAGCGGCCCGCTGGTGACATCACGATGACATCACCGAACTGGATCGGTCGGTGCCGGTCCGTGGGGGCCGCCATCTTTTTTTTATTTATTTTTTTGAATATTTTTTTTGATTTTTTTTTTGAATTTTTTTTCCTTCTGAGCATGCGCAGAAGCTGACTTCCGGCACTGTGCATGCGGTCGCCATCTTTTTTTGGGCTTTGTTTTTTGTTTTTGTTACTGCGCATGCGCATGCACACGCATGCAAAGCGCATGCATGCCCACGAGGCGCGCCCATGAGGCGTGGGAGGGAGCAAACCAGCAGCGAGGTAAGTTGGAACCCACCCGTGCCTGTAGGAGAGATAATTGGGCAGCAACTCAGAATGTTGCCAATTGCTCCATTCTTAAGACATCCTCACTCCTCATTATTTGACTTATAGAGATGCTATTATTAAGAGTTTGGGAAGAATTCCAGAAGCCATGCTCTGCATGGTTTTTGCGTTTTCTTTTAAATTAACATTTTTCAAGAAGTTGTCATTTTGGTATGGAGTCTGGCAGGCACCTGGTAAGATAAATACAGGAAGATTGATGCTCATGGAAATGCACTGGTTGTTTCATGCACGCATGCATTTATTCAGCTATTACTTATGTGGACTGACAGAGGTTTTTTTTGAGACTTGCTACTTAAGATCTTGTTCACTAGAGACACCAGGAACTGAGAAGGAAACTTTTCTCATACAAAAAATATACTGTAGCTATGGTCTTTTTCCATGTTTGCAAGAGCCAACTGCTCACTGAATCTAACGAAGAGCCATGCCATGTCAAGATCTAACCAGCAAGCCTAAAAGGAGTTAATTTGCACAACAACAAGGGAAATTTCATCCAGGGTGACCCATAATGTTGCAATCAGTGGGGGAAGATCAGACAACTCCCTAAACCCCAAATATAAGTTATTAAACACAATAGCATGTTATGGATGAAGTACTCATGGCTTATGAATCACAACTATCAAACCTCTTTGAGTCTAATCTAGGATTGGATAATCTTGGATAGTGTCCAAATCCAACCAATTTGTTAAGTCTTAAAAAAATAAGCTCTTAGGTGATCTGAGAATAAGACTCCTGTATTTTTTGTGTTAGACCCTAAAATGCAGTCCATCATCTGTTTCCACAGTGATGATGAGATGCTTATTAGAATTAAGCTTTCAGTTATGCATGTGCTCAATAATATCTTCCTACCATGGTTTCCCCTACAATTAAGAGTCCTATTTTATTCACACCTGAAGTTTTGTATCAAACTCTTCCCATCACTATCAAGCTGCCTTTTTTAAAATCGTAGTTTTCTGGGCTTCAATCCCAGGAGGATGCTATGGCAGCAAAGGAGAAGGGAAATGGTTGGATTAGTTTGGCATCACTATGAACATACCTACCCCATCCTTTTTTAACAGGAGAAGATGGGCATGGAGTCATGAGTAAAGCTTACTTTTCATGCAGACATCTTCACTGCAAAGGGCAGAGAAAGGCTTGGTTAAGCCCATCAGAAAATCTAGATCAGGAGTCTCCAACCTTTAAGCCTGGCGGACTTCAACTCCCAAAATTCCCCAGCCAGCTTCCGCCAGGCTTAAAGTTGCCAAGGTTAGAGACCCCTGATCTAGATGACCAGAGAAACTAGTTTGACCGTAAATAGTTCTGGGGCTAAATATCCCTCACTTAGGATTGTATGGATCACTTGACCTACTTTTCCTATCTTTTGCAAGAAGCTTTTCCTATCTTTTGCAAGAAGCTTTTGCAAGAACCAACACCTGGTTAAGTATGTCATATGAAGAGGGTAATAGTTTGCTGACGTCCTTTAATGCTCTGCTCCATTTTCATAATTGGAATGTTACGGCAGGTCTAGTCAGGAACTCAAGAAATTTCCTTTTCTTAACTTCAGCAGCATATAAAGAATAATGCTCATGTATCACATCCCTTATTACTCTATGGAGATTGGTTTAGTCACCATCCACCACTGCACGCTACAGCAAACATTTGCTTCACAAACAGAAGTATCGTAAACTTTGTTCTGATCCTTAGAGATTTTTTATTTTTTTATTTTGTCAAGCATGTATATGATTACAGCAAAGTATAAACATTAATATGAGTATATAATAAGTACAAACATGGTTTTGAGTACATATTTTTCGAATACATAGGGACTTTAGGACAGGGACGGTAGGCACGCTGGTGCGCTTATGCACGCCCCTGACAGACCTCTTAGTAATGGGGTGAGGTCAATGGTAGACAGTTTAAGGTTAAAGATTTGGGGGTTTGGGGAAGAAACTACAGAGTTGGGTAATGTATTCCAGGCATTGACCACTTGACCACTAAAGTAGAATTTTTTGCAATCAAGTTTGTAGCGGTTTACATTAAGTTTGTATCTATTGTGAGCTCATGTATTGTTTCGGTTGATGCTGAAGTATTCATTGACAGGTAGGACATTGTAGCACATAATTTTGTGTGCTACATTTAGGTTAGATTGAAGGCAGCGTAGTTCTAAATCTTCTAGGCCCAAAATTTCAAGTCTGGTGGCATAAGGTTGTTTCTATTGCGAACAGAGGAGTGGAGGACTCTTCTCGTGAAATATCTCTGGACATTCTCAAGTGTATTAATGTCCTATATGTAGTGCGGGTTCCAGACTGATGAGCTGTATGCGAGAACTGGTCTAGCAAA
>QLTV01003516.1:323342-349752 GCA_003457575.1 Thermophis baileyi
GAAATGCCCTAAGATTTTACTTTTAGAAATAGTTTGTAGTGTACCACTGAGTCAAAGGCTTTGCAAAAGTCTATGTAAATTGCATCCATTGCTTTGCCCTGATCAAGTTGTGTTGTCCATATGTTTTTACAGTGTAGGAGCTGTAGATTGCAGGATAAATTTTTCCTGAAACCAAATTGTTTGTGAGAGCGTAGGTTGTTAGTCTCTAAGTGGAGGGTAATGGATTGGTTAATGATTGATTCCATGACTTTGCAGGTGACAAACATAAAGAGATTGGTCTATAATTTTCAACTAGGCTGGGGTCTCCCTTTTTGAAGATAGGGATGACCATTGCTAGTGACCATAGGTTGGTTAGGTAGCTGGTCCTGAAAGATTTATCAAAAATTATGCCCAGTGGTTCTGCTAGGGCAGTAGAAAGTTTTTTAAGAAGTAGGCACATAGTCCATCTGGTCCAATGGATAGAGATGGTTTTAGATTGCGTAGTGCCTTTCCAACATTGTCTTCTGTGAAATCAACGTGTATTAGGTCATTGTAATTGTTTGTGGTTTGACTAGGAAATATTGGACATAAGTTGTTGCTGTTTACAAAGACTGAGCCGAAGATTCCACTTGGCTGTTTGATAAAAGCATCTTTTCTCTATGTAGGAAGGCTTTAAATCCTTGATCCAAAAGATTGGCAGTGTTCTCTACAAGCATCATGTTCAGGGAGCCATGTGGATACTATAAGCTTCTTCTGAGCTTATACAATTTTGGTACAAAGCAATATAGGAGGAATTGAATCTCTACCCCTAGGAAAAGGGTATGTGCAGCTCTTGCTTGTGTACTATGGATGTGTCTCCACTGGTATACGCTTTACTTTTATTTTTACTTTATGAGTCAATTATTAATGACAGTTGATTTACAGTTCTGCGGAGTCCTTGGTGCTCTCTGAACTTGGTTGTTTGCTTGCAGACATTTCATTATCTGACTAGATAGTTTCATCAGTGCTACTGAGTGTAGGATTTTCTCCCTATCTATATACAGTAGCTTGTCCTGCCAGTTTTGATAGTGGTGTGGTTTTCTTCTTGGCGTGATTCTTTATTAGGGTATTGTTTTCTGCTTGTTTGCCTGGTATTAATCCTTGCTTATCTGAGTGTAAGTTGCTGGAGAGCATGTATTCTGGTCTTTTTGTTTTGTTAGCTTTTTTAATGTCTCTTTTGAGTGGTGTGTAAATACGGTTTAATTTTATGTGTCTATTGGTGGCTGATTTGTCTGAATGTCAAGTTTCCAGGAATTCCCTAGTGTTTTTGGATTTAGTTTGGTCTAGGATGCTCATAGTTTTCCAGTTGAAACTATGGTTGAATGTGTCCATGTGTTGCAAGATTAAGGAGTTTTCATCATGACTTCTGATTGCTAGTTGTTGTTCATGGGTGTGCTTTGCTAGTCTTCAGCCTGGCTGTTCTACTTAGTAGCTGTTACAGTTCTTACCCTGTATGTTGTGGTTGATTCCTATTTTTTCTTCTTGTGTTACTGGATCTTTCCGTTTCTTAAGATGTTTTAGAGAACTTGGATTATGTGCTGCGGTGATGCCGTGTGGTTATAATAGTGTGTTGGTTGTTTCTGAGATGTTTTGATGTATGGCAGTATTATCCTTCTCATAGCTTGTCTTAAGTTGTGTTGTAATGGGTTGAGTAGCCAGGCACTTTTTAATAAAGTATTCATTTTCCTGGAAGATGTTGTATAGTTGGTCAGTTTTCTTTTTCTGGTGCCCTGTGTTGCTGTAGTGTGCTTGTGTTTGTTTGAGTAATGTTATTATTCAATTCCTCTTGTGGGAGGATGGGTCATTACCTTGATAATGGAGCACTTGGTTAGTGTGGGTTGTTTTTCAATAAACTTGCCTTACTAATTTGTCATCATTTCCACTGATGATGTGGATATACAGGAAAGGTAGCATGTTGGTTTCTTCTTCACTTGTGAATTGTATTCCTTTGAAGATGTTATTAATTTTTTTCATGTGTCTTCTTTAGTTCTTACTTTTTTTATTATTGTGAGAGTGTAGTCTACATACCGGATTCATGCTTTCAGTTGTACATGTAGGAGTGCTATAGTTTCTAGACCCTGCATTACAGTTTCTGCTATGAGACCTAAAATTGGTGATCCTGTGTGGGTGTTCCTCTGATTTGTTGGTATGTTTCTCCATCAAACTGAAAGTAAGTTTACAGTTCAAAATAAATATCATAAAAAGCAGCAGTCTGAAATAATGAACTAATACTACCACTACTGCAATGCTAATTAACAATATTATTCATGACATTGCACATTTAATCCTCGTGTTTTCTGAAGCCTTTTGGAATAACCAGGTTGTCACAAACTTCCTAAAAGCCATAAGGAAAGGAGTAATAGTTACTCTGGAATTAGGCTGTTTGTTAACTATTTTAGAAAACTAGGACGAGGGAGATCCAAGTTCAGATCCATCCTTTCATGAAAACCTCACTTTGAACCATTCTCTCTGCTCAGCTCAACCTACCTTATGTGACTGTTTAAAAAAAAATGTTGGGGAAGTGCATGCTGTTTACTGCTGCTTTTTGCTCTTGACAAAAGGCAGGATATAAATCAAAGAAACACTAAAAGCAGAGAAGACACACAGCTGTAAAAGGCTGGGTGAAAACCTGTGATAAGCCTCCTGCTAAGTATTAATAAAGAGAGCTGCTTCAATTTCAAAAGCAATTTGTTCCATAATATAAACCGTACAGTACTATAAAAACAACAGAATTTTTGATGTACAAATAGAATTGTAGAGGGTGGGATTTGCAGGAAGTGTCCTATCTTAGAGCATGAGGTAAACTACAAAGAAGTAGTAATTTGGGGTTCAGTTGTGTAAACCTTTGTACCCCATCCCATAGCGAGCATCTTGAATTGGGTTCTGAAAACCACCAACAGCCTCCCAGATTTGGAGCTTCTGGGGCACATTTGCAGGTTTTAATACCATTCTTATATGCTTATTTCAGCCTTTCCCAGTGCTGGACTGCAACTCCCAGAATCCCTTGCACTGCAGGCTGGTTTGAGCACATCCTGGGCACTGCCTATATAGGGGATGTCTCCCACCCATAGGATTTTTACGAAAAATCAGACTATTCTCTTAAAATTCCTTCTTTTGAACTCAGCTGAGAGATTTCTTTGAATCAAGGCAGTGTTAAAATCGGAAGATGTTTCTGAGGAAATATGCTGCCAGAAGTTACATCTATTTCTTATTTTTCTTAAGTCAAGGGAACGTTTCAGGTCTCTATATTTTAATCTGAAGCAAACAGATAGACTTCATGAATACTAATGTGCTTTTGATAGTATCACATAAATAGAACTTATTTTGAGAAACACGAAGCACATATTTATTTACTTAGAAGATTTCTATTCTGCCCTTCAGGTTATTCCAGGGGTGGATAACAAAATAAAAATAAATACATTTAAAAAATCAATAAGAGAATAAAATCACAAGTGTCCTCAAAATCAAATTTAGCCAAGATATTCAAAAGTCTTTATTCTAGGCTCCAGAACAGTGGTGAATTTGGGGACTTTGGACCCTCCCCCAAAGGGTCTAATACAGGGTTATGTTGGAAGGAAAATCCATCTGGTTGAGTTCCAAGCTGGGAGAAAGACGCTGGAAACAACATGGAGGCTGATTGGAAAGAAGGTTCATTTATTGGTGAACAGAACCACCAGGGTTTGTGGTTCTGAACCACAAATCCTGGTGGTTCTGTTCACCAATAAATGGACCTTCTTTCCAATCAGCCTCCAGCCTCCATGTTGTTTCCAGCGTCTTTCTCCCAGCTTGGAACTCAACCAGATGAATTTTTCTTCCATCAGTTACAATACAGTATTGCCATTTTCCATTGTGCCCAGTTTCCAGTAGGCTTAATGCAGCTATTTTTATCAAACACCATTTCATCATCCTAAAAAAAATTAATCATCTGGTTGTATTTGTAGAAGGTGACTGAGGATTAAGTCAAGGGCAGATGAAGCCTTTGGGAGATGGGTCCTTGAATTATCAATGGGCCTACGCAGTGTCCCAAAAAGTGTGTCACAACTAAATTTAGCTGTCCTCATGATTCCCCATCTCCAAAAGGAGGATATGTCAGGGGCCTTGTGAGAAATTAAATACATTGCTTAAGTCTAAACAAGGATCCAACAATTAAAGAAGGGCAAAGTGGACATTAGTGGTGCATCTGGCAACTATTTAAGCATGTATTTCTTGCAACTGCTCACACGCTCAACCTTTCGGAAGGAATGGATTCAGAACAAAAACTCTGCAAGTATTTTGGGGGAGCTGCTTCTCTACCTTTTAAGATTGTTTCTTTAACCTTCTTGCTCGGCCCCTTTGCACCTTTACAAAATAACCCTCAATCTAAGCTGCTACTAGACACCTTATCTGTCCTGCAGATGTTGTTGCTGTCTTACAAAGCTACAGTAAGGCTGGGTTCACACAAAATCTTCACCAATAGTTTACTTAATTAAGTAGGTCTGCATGATATACTAATCGTAAAGCAGCAGTGTGCCATGTGCACTTATCTTAGGACAAGAGTGTAGCTGAAGGGAAAGATGATAGCAGAGAGAACTGTGTTTAAGAAAACAAAGGAGGTTGTTTTGGATTAAGTTGCAAAAAGATGGCCAAACCTGTAGTAGATTCTCTTCCCTCCCTTTTGCCAAAAGACACTCTTGTCAGAAACTGGATTCTTTCTACAGATTCTTCTAAGCACATGCTTTGTCTCTGGATGTACCCTATATTTAAATTTCAAATAAGCCTTAGACAATTCTGCAATTAACTCCATACACCACTTGGCCTATGAGGAAATATCCCTTACTTCAAAACTTGAGTCAAATGCAATTAAACCTGCAGAGATAGTTCTTGTTCACTATTAAGGTTTATTGTAAATCTCTTTTACCTTCCTACTATTATATGTTCATTAGGAGACTGGAATAGATTCCAAAAATTACATAGAAATGTTGAGGCAGATGGTTAAGAAGAATTCTACACATTTAATTCCCAAAAGGCTGGGGGGAAAGAAGGGGTGGGGAGGAGGACACCTTTCAGGGGTGGGTTCTAACTTACCTTGCTGCTGGTTCGCTTCCTCCCGTGCCGCGTGGCTGCGCCACGTGGCCACGCGCGTGTGAAGCGCGCGCGCACGCATGCACAGTCCAAAAAAATTTAAAAATGTTTTTTTAAAAAACCGCCGAAAACAAGATGGCAACTCATGCGCAGTGCCAGAAACTCGGCTTCTGTGCATGCGCAGAAGAAAAAAAAAGAAAAAAAAAGAAAAAAATTTTTTAAAAAAAATGGTGGCGCCCACGGACGGGCACTGACCGAACCGGATCGGTGACGTCATGATGATGTCACCAGCGGGTCACTACCGATTCAGGAGAACCGGTCCGAACCGGGAGGAACCCACCTCTGACACCTTTCATATGACCTATTTTATTCCACATTTGAATATCTCTTTTGGAATTTGAATTCACAGCTGGAACAGACATTGCAATGCTGCTCCCAGGGAAGCAGCTGCTAGAAGCCATTCTATCACAGTCTGATTCACGCTGCCAAGTGCAGATGCCAAAGTTACTACAACTTTTCTTACAGTTTTAGCTCTGGCAGATAGTCGTACCAGGCGGCAGCTCCTTGTTAACCTTAACTGAGCTCAATAAATACATAAATATCTACATAACCAGGATAAGGCTTCAATGACACTTAGATAGACCACTAGAAAATCCACTACAGACACTGAAAAAAGTGACTTATGACTGTTTCTCACACTTATGACCATTGGAGCATCCTCATGGCCATGTGATCAACATTCAAATGCTTGGCCACTGACTCATATTTATGACAGTTGCAGTGTCCCTGGGTTATGTGATCACCTTTTGAGACCTTCTGACAAGCAGAGTCAATGGGGAAGTCAGATTCACTTAACAACCATGTTACTAACTTAACAACTGCAATGGTTCACTTAACAACTGTGGCAAGAAATGTCATAAAATGGGGTAAAACTCACTTAACAAATGTCTCACTTAGCAACAGAAATTTTAGGCTCAGTTGTGGTTGTAAGTCAAGGACTACCTATATCAGCTTAAGTCAAAGATTTTGCCTTATTTTTCAGAGAAAACAAAACCTGGTTTTAAAAGAGTTACTCTAACTGCCCATTTTTACTCTCCCGAGGAAAAGGAAACTGGGTTTTGGAAAGAGCATTTTATAGCTGTTCCCTAGAGTAAACTTCTAGGAATGTTCTCTCACTGGAACTATTTTCAAGATGATGGCTTCCTGAAATGTCTTAAGATGCATACCTCAGTACTGCTCTCAGAGCTGTAAATCTCTCTGTCCTTAATGCCAAAGCTTGTATCACTGTGTGCTATTTCCTTGCGTATTCCTACTTTATACCACAAATTGACAGCTGCAATTTGTATAATTGGAGCTCTTTTGACATAAGAAAATATGCAGCTCTTTAATCAAAAAACCACATCTTGCTCTTCTAGTTTTGTGCTTATTCATCTTTGATACTGAAGACCTGAGAATTTGTACAAAGTGTCTCCCTGCTTGCTGTAAGGAGTCTCAAATATTACATAGATACCTTACTCTTATCTTGCAAGGAGAAAGAATAGGAAAATTTTATTTCTGTATTCCTAATGGGAAAAGATTTCATTAGAGAAAGTCACTTGTTGCACTGAGCTAATCAAGGGTGAAATGCTCCCGGTTTGGGCGTGCCTGCCGGTCGTCGGAGAGCCAGTAGCGACGGCAGCGCTAGGCTTTGCCCACCTGCCCAGACGCCACCATTTGGGTTCTTTTACCCTCTGCTCATGCGCAGAACACTTTGCGCATGCGCAGAGGGTAAAAGAACCTAAATGGCGGGTGGGCGAAGCCTAGCGCTGCCGTCACTACTGGCTCTCCGACGACCGGCAGGCACGCCCGAACCAGGAGCATTTCACCCCTGGAGCTAATGAACATTTTTTCTTGCTGTTAAGTTTTATTTGTATTTTACCTGATTTCAGAATTAAGATGACCAAATGGCTGTCCTTATTTTCTTTTCTTTTTTTAAAAAAAAAGACGACTTAATACTGTGATTTCACATTATCTCCCAATCACATTAGTTAGAAAATACATTCACTTTGTAATTAAAATGTGTTGGGAACAGGTTTGGCTTATTTCTTGAAATGAACGGTATAATTCCAGCATATGTAGTCAAACAAACAAACAAGAATTATCACAATTGTAGCTTTAATTAAAATGTGTAAAAGGAAACATACTCTAAAAAAAATAGAACTTGAGATTAAGTTCTGAAGTGTTTTACCTTTACTTTTCTGAGAAAGTGCAGAAGCATATTCGTTCCCTTGGAAACATTGGCAATGTCTCAGCTGTATCAAATCTATCATAAATAAATAAATAAATAAATAAATAAAATCCAGAAGTGAACCCTTCTGTCTGAAACAACACTATAACTCTTTTTCTCTCATTTTAGCAAATGAGACAAAAATGTCACTTTTCCCCCTTTTGTAAGCCCTTCTCATTTTGTTAAAAAAAAGTTTATTAAAAAGAGAGGAGAAACAAAAAATATTGAAGTCTTAATTCAGAAGTTCAGTTAGAATCAGCTTCAGTGATTACTTCTTCTTCCAGTTCTTCAAGCAAATTACTCTGTGGCTGAAGAAATCTGGGGTCCATCAGTATTATAGGGTTTTATTCCAACACAAATAATACTTCTTTTGTTTGTTTTTCTCTTTTTCCTTTTCTCTCATTCCTTCTTTTTTGGTGGGGGGGAGTTAAACAAATCACAGCTTTTAGAATTAGTTGGTATAGTTGCAAAAGTCCTTACATCACTTTATTCCAGCATTTCTTAAAGTATTTGAAAGACAAAATATTACGTTTATTTATGCAGGCTTCACCTCTTCCTCAGCGTTAGTCAGAATTATGTACTGTATGAGGTTTTCAGTTTTCTGCCTTGATGTTCTCAAATCCTAGGCCAGTCTATACTTTGAGTATTCTGGTTGCTAAGCAACAGCCAGGCCCCCTGCATTACCTATAGCAGTCTTCCCCAATGAATTATTCTGATAGGATGCTGCTCCTAAAATTCCCAGCAACATGGCTGAAGGCCCCCATGCCATTGTAATGGCATGGGGGAATGACCTTGAGAGACAGGGGGAAGAGCTGGAGCCTGGAGGGACAAGAGGCAGCTGAGCTGACAGAAGGAATGTGGACGTGGCAATGGGGGAGAAATGTACCTTCAGACTTGCAGGATTCCGTTAATGTAACCTTACAATAAAGTTGAATTATTTCATTTGGGTGTACACCTTGTCTAGACTATGCCACAAGGCTGACAGGCATGAAGACAAGGGTAATATTAAAACCTTGAGGCACCTGTTTTGCACACGGTACATCTATTTTCTTTCCGCTGAATGTTGGATTCATGTAATTTTTTTCCTCCTTTGCTCTTGTCCGCTGCACTCAATGGCCCAGTTAAGAAGGTGGGGCAAAACAAAGACATGGAAAATTGCCAATAATGAAAATGATCCATCTATTTAATTATTTTAAGATCTGGGTAGGAAACCACTCGGGGATTCCCAGTCTAGGCAAGGGAAGTCAAAAAAATCATTGCAGGAGGACAAGGAAAATGGCTTCCTTTTTGTTACAAAGTAAACTAATTGGTCCATGTAGTCAGTGGGTATTGTGAGGAAATCTTTTTCTTTTTACTTTGGATAGGATAGTCCTATACGTTGATCTGAAAAGCTATATTTGCCCTCCCTAAAATGGGCTATGCAAGAATTCATCAAAACATTGCCCTAGACAAGAGAAGCACTAGTCAATAATGGTGATTGGGTTCCTACAACATAGACTAAGGTTAAAAGGAGTTGGGCCATTTGTAGTTCAGTGTGTTGTGAGAACCAAGTTATTGCCTTAATAATATATTGTGTGAATGACCCTGTTGTTAAACCATACTATGCTTTATTTGTTTAGCATAGCATATTCCATGAACACAAGAATAGCGTTTAGTTAACTCAAGCTTACGTGAATCTCACTATCTCTTCTCACTGCTGTAGTAATCCTCTGAATTTGCTCATGAGAAAGAACCACAAAGCTATCTGTTACAGAGTGCTGAAGTGTCGTCTAATTTTCTTCATAGCTGAGCATTAGTAGAACCACAAAATACAGTACTAAGAATTAGTACCTGAATTATTTTTTCCTTCTTCCCTTTGTACTTCATTTGCCTTTAGGGCTGATTCTGGAGTAACCGCTGCCTTGAACTTTATTGTCTCCTATGTTTTTTAACACTGATATGAAGCTCCTAGGAGCAATTATCTGGAAGAGAGCAATTGACATACAGTTCTGTCTTATCCTTTTATCAAATTCAGGTTGGGTGGAAAAATATCCTAAAGCAGTGCCCAAACTTGATAATGGTCTGGATGAGTGCCAGTTAAACTAAGCTTCAGTCTGAATAAAACTGAAGTTCTCCTAGGAGGTGATTCATATGGCAAATTAAACTTATTATTATTATTATTTGAATTTGAATTCATATGCTGCCCAACTTTCCAGGAATTCTGGGAAAGTTTACAAATTACAGTTTACAAATTAAAATAGTATGTAGCTGCTCCAAACAGGATTACCTTCCTCTCAAGGAGCAGTCTCCAAACTTGATGATCATCCAGTCTCTTCTTGAGAATCACAGCTAGTTCCATTGATTCAGACATAGTTATATCTGGATGGAGGTAGATTGTTTGCATTCACACAGGCTCATTGAAATGTATTGTATTTAGACTACTTTGGAAGAGAGCCAGTGAAGACTCCCGTCTTGACCCTGCTTCCATGCCAGCTTCAGAAACTTGGATGAGACATTGGTTTGGGAATCCCAAGACTGTAAGCTAGCCTAGGAAATCAATACATTTCCCAGAAGATGGCAACAGTACCCGTTTCCATATAGTTGCCAAGAAAAGTACATTGATGTGACAAAGAAGTCTCCAATGGTTGACTTTGACTCAAGGGAGCCCTTATTTTTTAAAAACCTTTGAAGGCAGAGTGTGGCAGTCTCCACAGGGTATGGTCCAAAAAGTCTCTATGGGCATCCCCAATGATGCAATCAAACCTTTGTCCATTTTGTGTGTGTCACACACACACACACACACAGAGAGAGAGAGAGAGAGAGAGAGAGAGAGAGAGAGATTGCAAGAAACAGCAGCAAGATAAGCCAATGTTAACCTTGGCAACTGTAGACTTGGTAGACTTCAACTGCTGGCTGGGGAATTCTGATATTTATCTAGGAACCACGATGTCTGCACTAAGGCAAGCTGTCTATGGAGATTCTCAGTCATCCAGGTCATGGTTATCCCAAAGGTGCTTTTTTCAAGAGGCAACTGGACTTTCTGTTTTGTTTTGTTTTTGAAGACGTTTTGCTTCTCATCCAAGAAGCTTCTTGGAGCTGAAGAAGCTTCTTGGATGAGAAGCGAAACGTCTTCAAAGAAAAACCAGAAAGTCCAGTTGCCTCTTGAAAAAAGCACCCTTGGGACTAAAGCAAACTGTCCACCTTACAATTCAGTTCTGAGAATCAGGGCAGTACAAACCAGTATTATTCCACAGAGGAAGTCAACTCTTTTAATTCTTGAATTGGGAAATCCGTGTAATGCAAAGTCCAGTTGTCCAAGCTTGTTGACTTTTGCTACCAGCAGCTCTCCGGGGGCTTCAGACCCAGCTGCTTCCTTTATTTCCAAAGAAAGAGACTCGGAAAGACCTCGCTTCAAACCTTCTCCCCGATCAAGCTCTGCCTCTACTTTCTCCGCCGCGCCCTAATCCGAATCTACAGACCGGGCGGGCGCTGCCCCCCTCCCGAGGCTAAAAACCCTGCACATTTCGCCTAAACAAAACGGTTTGGTTCGGGCGAAGTCGGACAAGCAAACCGCGGAAGAGCAAATGAGCGGGGGTTCATTTTTGTTGTTTTTTTACAGCAAAAGCCAATTCGACCGATTTGAATTTTAAGCGGCAGCTGGGATCCGCTCTCGATTTGGGGAACTCTTTCCCCTTTCTCTCCCTTCCCCAGCAGACACAAAGCGTTTAACGCGGCGGCGCTTTCGGGAAGACGAACCGGAGCGTGGGGGGGGGGAGGAGAGGAGAAACTGTTTATTCCTTTGTGAAAGCGTTAGGTCAATTTGAGGTTAACAGACAACTCCCCCCTCCCCACCTCTCTCTCTCTCTCTCTCTCGGTTTTTTTTTTTACCAGCGCTGATTGCCCGGGTAATGAATTGTGTCTGCCTTTCCAGACAGCCCCTCCCTCCGCCAGCCACGTGGCTTCAAAAGCCGCCGCGTACAGACAGGCCGAGTCCCTTCTTTACCCCGGCGCTGATTAACTCCCCTCCCAACCAATGGGAAGCTTCCACCTGCGAGGGCTGAACTTCGGATTGGCCAAGGGAAAAGCGGGAGGGAGGGAGGGGGGAGCAAAGGAGGCGGATACGTTTCGAGTATTCAGACGGGAAAATCCTAGTCTGTGCTATCTAAACCACGTCCGGAATCCACGCCGGGGCGGGGTTGCCTCCGGAGACGTCTTAAAGTGACAGGCCTTTGCGGGCTCCGCCGAGATGGGAAACATCCGGATTACACGGTGCGAAAAAAAAAAAAAAAAAAAAAAAACAGACGGCCTCGCCTTTTTTTACCTGCCTCCAGGTGTTTGGAGGAGACCCGCAAGGGAGCTGCGCCTTAAGTACCGTCTGGAAACGCTGCTTGGCTTGAAGGTTTGGGGCTGGGCAGCTTTAACCCTCTATGCCGAATGCCCTCCAGGGTAAAAATAGGTGGCGAATGATAAACCTCAATTCTCACCATTTTATAAACAGAACCTCAAGATTCCTCTTGTCTTCGCTTAATTCTGATTTGAGATTGACAAGAAGTAACAGAGTTCTGACCTGCTTCAGGCACAGTGCAGGTTTTGCTGATCCATCATACTACACGTAGTCCTCTACTACAACAGTTTGTGTAGCGACCGTTCAACGTTACAACGCCACTGAAAAAAAGTGACATAGGAGCGTGTTTCACACTTACGACCTTTGTAGCAGCCCCACGGTCACGGGATCAACATTCAGATGCTTGGCAACGGGTTCATATGTATGATCGCTGATGTGTCCCAAGATCATGGGATCACTTTTTGCAACCTTTCGATAAAGCAAAATCAGTAGGGGAAGACAGATTCATTTAACAACCGTGGTACTAACTTGTCAACTGTACTTGTGGCAAGAAATGTCGTAAAATGGGACAAAACTCACTTAACAAATGTCAAATAAACAAACAAATTTGGGGCTCAATTGTGGTCGTAAGTTGAGGACTACCTGTATAAGGCACAGTGGGGGTCTCTTCGCCTACCATGCTAAGCCAAAAGTTAACAAGCTACCCTGGGGTCAATATCTCATTTTAAATCCTCGTTGCTTAGCAGTGACAGCCTCATGGCCACAAACCTGATGGCCTCCAGATGTTTTAGACCTAAATGTCCACCATCCCTGACCAACATGACTTCTAAAGATGTTCTGTGGCAATTAGGTAATTTGAGACTTGACATCATGGCCTTATGGCCACCTCACACATGACAATACATACAGTCCTCAACTTGCTGCCATTTGTTTAGTGACCATTCAAAAATATAAGGCACTGAAAAAAAGTGATTTATGACCGTTTTTCACACGGATGACCGTTGCAGCATCTCCATGGCCATGTGATCAAAATTAAGACGTTTGGCCACTGACTTGTATTTATGACAGTTGCAGTGTCCCGGGGTCACGTGATCACCTTTTGATACCTTGTGACAAGCAAAGTCAATGGGGAAGCCGGATTCACTTAATAACCACATTACTTACTTAACAACTGCAGTGTTTCACTTAACAACTGCTGCAAGAAAGGTCATAAAATGGGGCAAAACTCACTTAACAAACATCTCACTTCAGGGGTGGGTTCTAACTTACCTCGCTGCTGGTTCGCTTCCTCCCGCGCCGCATGGCTGCGCCTCGGTGCAGTGCAAAAAAATTAAAAAAATCCCCCCCCCCAAAAAAACCGAAAACAAGATCACTATGCATGTGCAATGCCAGAAACTCAGCTTCTGCACATGCGCAGAAGAAAAAAAAAAAACCGGAAAAAAATCCTCCCCCCAAAAAAATTTTTTAAAAAAATTCCCAAAAAATTCAAAAAAAAGATTGGCGGCACCCACAGACCGGCACCGACCGAACCGGATCCGTGACGTCATTGTGACGTCACCAGCGGGTCACTACTGGTTCGGGCGAACCGGGAGGAATCCACCTCTGTCTCACTTAGCAACGCAAATTTTCTGCTCAATTGTGGTTGCAAGTCAAAGACTACCTGTAATTTGGGGGGGGGATCAGAAGAAAAGAGCTTTTCAGTTCTACAGGTAATCCTTGATTATCGATCATCTGTTTACCAACAAGTTATGACAGCACTGAAAATGAGGACTTATGACTGGGCCGTGCATTTACAATCACAGCAGCATCCTTACAATTGTGATTGAGGCACCTGGCAACCATCATGCATCAATAACAGTTACAGCCATCTAGTGTGGTGGTATGATCACCATTTACGGATTTTTCTCCAGCCAGTTTCCAACAATGGTGAAGCCAGCCAAAGGTTACAAATTGTGGTCACACCTGATGTCTTGCTTAATGGCCACAGGTGATTTATGCAACAACCACAACTGAGACTGCTAGAATTGCTGTTTCTAAGCAGAGCAGTCGCACAATATTTTGCTTAGTGACCACTTTCCTTAGCAACAGCGTCACCAGTCTCAATTAGGGTTGTTAAACGGGGACTACCTCTATTGTCTGCATTCTTATGTGTGTAGCTAATAATCTTGCCAAGAAAATTATAGGGGCTTGTCCAGGCAGTCACCAGCAGTCAGCACAAAATCCAATATTAAAGTAAAATTTGGTCAGTGCATGCACGACCAATATGTATTTTATTCCTTAATTGAAAAGGTGGCTGAGTCAATGCTGTTACATTTGGGGCTGCTCTTGTTTGTTCCTGCTTCATAGGAAGCCACCTGGCCCTATTAGGCTGGTAGGAATAGTCAACATATTTTTATTTTGCCTTTTTTAAATACATCATGTTAAGCTATGGCCTGTTCAATTTGGATTTATTGAATAAATCATAATGAGCTGGATTTGGCATTGCTAAACCATCATCTAGCTAGCATGCTGGCTGGCTGGCTGGGGAATTCTGGGAGTTGAAGCCCACATATCTTAAAGTTGCCAAGATTGAGAAACACTGCTCTAAAGCAGGGGTCCTCAACCCCCGGGCCGTGGACCGGTACCGGGGTGTGGCATGCCAGCAACCAGGCCGTGTAAACAAGCGAAGCCCCATCCTTTGGATGCAGGCAACCTGCAAAACCACGGGTTCTCCGGTCCGCAGAAAAACCTCTCTCCGTGGAACCGGTCTCTGGTGCACAAAAGTTTGGGGATCACTGTTCTAAAGTATAGAAGTCAACGTGTTGTCTGAACTAAGCTCTAAATATCTAGTCTGAGATAAGAGTACAGAGAGGAATCCAGATTTGGAGTGTGTGTGTGTGTGTGTGTGTGTGTGTGTGTGTGTGTGTGTGTGTGTGTGTATCAGGGGTGGGTTGTACTTTACCTTGCTGCCGGTTCGCTCAGTGTTGCGCGCGCTTTGCGTGCGCTTCATGCAGGTGTAGTACTTAAAAATAGCTTCTGCGCATGTGCAGAAGCAAAAAACAAAATGGCACCGCCTATGGCGCCACCAAAAGAACCAGTCTGGGGGCATGGCAGGCCTGGGTCGCTGCCGTTCGGGGGCGTGGCAGGCGTGGGTCGCTACCGGTTCTAGCAACCCACGCCGCCATGTTACTAACGGTTCTATAGAACCGGTCCGAACCGGTAGGAACCCACCTCTGGTGTGTATGTGTGTTGTAAAGTATGGGAGGTAAATTAAGCAGAAGGGAAAGTGAGAACAAATACCTGTTGCCAATTTGGGAACTTTTCTCTCTCTCACTCACTGCACTTTTTACAAGAATTTCACAGCTGAAGGGGGGGGGGGAACAGCACTCTTACCTACAGTGTTAATGGAGCCCTGTTGAAAATAGCTATTGCAAGGCACATTTTAATATGTTACTAAATGGGAGTGAGTCAGAAATGCCGCTTTTTAAAATGCTGTGGGACAAGATTTTCTATAGATAGATACACCTCCATACTACCCTGCCGTGGCCCGATTTAATATAATGCAGTTTTTTTTTAAAAAAAAATGTGTTTAATAATTAGCAATACCAAATTTGGATCTTTTTAAAGCAGTCCAGAATTGCCTTCGTTTTATGAATAATTGCTTTCTAGAGTGCTTTTCCCCCGATCTGATATCCTCTGTATATGTGGGGGCTACAGTTCCTGTCTTAGCCTTCCCCCATCACTTGCTACAAGTAGTCCTCTAGTTACAACAGTTCATTTAGTGACCATTTGAAATTACAATAGCACTGAAAAAAGTGACCTTATGACTGTTGCAGCATCCCCATGGTCATGTGATCAAAATTCAGATGCTTGGCAACTGATTCATGCTTATGACGGTTGCAGTGTCCCAAGGGGGTCATGTCATCCCCTTTTGCGACCTTCTGACAAGCAATTGGAAGCCAGATTCATTTAACAGTCATGTTACCTTAACTACCGCAGTGATTCACTTAACAAGAAAAGTCGTAAAATATGACAAAACTCATTTAACAAATGTTTCCCTTAGCAACAGAAATTTTGGGCTCAATTGTCGTTGTAAGTCAAGGACTACCTGTATTAAATGGCTAAGAATTGAATGTATAAGATTCAGGAAATTCTGCATTTCCAGCATCTGAGGAACTGAGCTACAGCTCACAAAAGGTTATGCTTTTTAATAATAGTTGTTGGTCAGAAAAGGCGTTG
Source organism: Thermophis baileyi (assembly GCA_003457575.1). Taxonomy (NCBI): domain Eukaryota; kingdom Metazoa; phylum Chordata; class Lepidosauria; order Squamata; family Dipsadidae; genus Thermophis; species Thermophis baileyi. Next base: position 339,230 of record QLTV01003516.1, read on the forward strand.
ACTTCTGATTTTTAGATTCCAACGGAAGATGCTATCTCTTCACCTAGCACTTTCATCCCCTTCCTTTGATATGCAAATTTTAGACTGTAAGCCCTGTTCCCAATGTGGGAATTTGCACCAATCTGAGATCAGCACCACGTGTCCTTACAACAAGAATTTCCATTGCTAAGCAAGGCAATTGTTAAGTCATGTCCAATTTTAGCATTTTTTTGGCCGCGGTTGTTAAGTGAATCCCTGCCATTGTTAAATGAATCATGCAGTAGTTCAGCAAAACTGGCTTCCCTCGTTGACTATGCTTGTTGGAAGCCGGCTGGGAAGGTCACAAATAGCAATAGCATGTAGACTTATATACCACTTCACAGTACTTTACAGCCCTCTCTAAGCGGTTTACAGAGTCAGCCTATTGCCCCCAACAATCTGGATCCTCATTTTACCGACCTCGGAAGGATGGAAGGCTGAGTCAACCTTGAGCCTGGTGAGATTCGAACTGCCAAACTACTGGTAATCGGCAGTCAGCAGAAGTAGCCTGCAGTACTGCATTCTAACCACTGCGCCACCACGGCTCTATGGCGATCACATGATCTTGGGACGCTGCAACCATTATAAATATATGCTGATTGCCAAGCACTTGAATTTTAATCAATCTTAATCACGTGACCATTAAATGGCTTGTGTGATGTGTTGTCGCTGGGCTATTATATTAATGTATTATTTGATTATTTTCTTTGATTATTTTTATTTTTTTTTAATATGATGTTTTTATATTCCTGTAAGCCGCCTTGAGTCGCCATGTGCGAATAGGCGGCAATATAAATTTTCTAAATAAAATAAAAAATAAATAAAATGTTGCAGCAGGCATACATGCAAGGACTGGTTGTGGGTCACTTTACGCGCCACTGTAACTTCAACGGTCGCTAAATGAATGGTTGCAAGAAGAGGACTATCTAATTTGGCTGCCATGTATTGATTTTTGAGCCGATGGTTTTACGTTAGCAGAAACTTTCCCCTTCCTCTGCTCTACCCCCTCCCCTCCCTGCTGAAGTTGTGGCATCATGGAGCCTTGGCACCATTTTACTGGGCTTCTGTTAAACTAATAAAAGTTAAGCATTATGGTAATCTGTCCCCAGTTCACCAGGCTTAAAGATAAGCAGTTTGTTTGTTTTTCTCTCACCCTGGAAACTGTCAAGGCAAAGCAAGCACGAGAATCAGGGGGCTGGAGGGAATGCCCCCCTCCCTTTAATCAGCTGGAGGGCATGCTAGTTGGCTCAGGGTGAGCTCCGTGTGAAGGAAGGATGGCATCAGTGAGGACACTCCTAGGACGGTGCAAAGATGTTCTTTTCATGTGGAGTGTGAAACAGGTGTGTGTAGGGAACGCAAACGCAGAATTTAGCACCCTGAAATTCTCAACTGAAAATAGACTCTGCGTGTGCGTGTGTGAGCACTTTTAAGGGGTTGAGAATATACTAAGACGGCATGTGCTCAGAGCTCAAAACTAGGAACGGGTCAGGCAGGGTGTCTTCCGCGAGATACTTTTACCGCTCTCTTGGCCAATTTCTGTCCTTCTGAAATAATTGCATGCAGGTTTCTATTATGGGGGAAACAAGCCTTTTGAAGGAAGGGAGCGGGAGGATAGGAGCAAAGCACAGCACACCCTGTATTGACAAGGCAACAGGGGCAGCCAGATTAAGCCAAGAGATCTGAAGGCTTCACCGGGTATGCTGTGCTGTTCACTGTTTTCACAGAGCTACAGTCGGTTGGGAAAACAAAGGGTGGCTTTAACTATGAGATGCCATTAGCTGTAATAATCAGTCAATCGGTTAATTAAATTTATATGCTGCCTGACTCCCAGTGACTTTGGGTGTTTACACATTGTTGAAAACGAGAAAACGCACAAAACGTAAAGAAGAATGAAGATGAAAGAGAGAACAAACCTGGTTGGCAACAACTAAAAAGGGCTTCCTTCAATCACGCTTGCCAAAGGCCTGGGCCAAGAACCAGGTCTTCGGGGCCCTTTGAAAGATCAGGACGCTGATGGCCCATTCAAATCTCGAGGGGAACTTCATTCCAGAGGGCAGAGATCGCTCGGTGTTAAAAAGAAAAAAAGCTACTGTATAAAGCAACTTTCCCCAGAGTGCTGCACTACAGAGGTGCTAGACTGCAAAGCCTGTTATTGATTCAATCATTTACCATATTTATAGGGCTACCAATCTCATGAAAAACAGTATAAGGGGAGGTGTACTGTAAAAGCTATAAAACAATTAAGAAATTTAGAGAACTTAAAATTGTGATGAAAAGAGAGAGAGAGAGCAGCGGATACTAACGGCAATGGAGCCACCTCAGCAACTCATGCCCTTTGGAGCCCCCTGGCCTAAGAGCATAACTTAAGTTTTGAGGGCTTCTGGAAAACAAACAGGGATGAAGGCAATTTCACTTTGGAGGGGGGATAGTGTTGCATAAGGCGGGCACCATGGCAAAAAACACATACCTCCTGGTGGTAACTCTGTCCCAAAATGACTTTGTTAACGTTCAGCTGATATTAAGACTACCCTAAAGGCTGCACATGAGCTTGCTCCAGAGAATGTGTTTGAACATTACTGCAACATCCAGTAGTTTGACCATTGTTTGTATGTTCCATAACACTGGCTCCCAATTATGCAGCTGTTTCTATTTTCTATTTGTATTCCATCTTTCCATCCCCAAAGGTGCTTTTTCAAGAGGCAACTGGACTTTCTTGTGTTCCTTTGAAGACATTTTGCTTCTCATCCAAGAAGCTTCTTCAGCTCTGACTGGATGGTGGGGAATGGAAGGATCGGGAGGATCTTCAGTCAACACAACATACATGCATACTTTAAACCTTAGAATACGCTAAGGCAGAAGCTTGTCCACCCCAAGGATAAAACACTCAGACACAAAATGAGCAATGTGGTATATGCAGTGCAATGCAGTGAGACATGTGCAGATCTGTACATTGGGGAAACAAAACAACCACTTCGTAAACACATGGCACAACATAGGAGAACAAACCCATCAGGACAAGATTCAGCAGTCCATCTGCATTTACAAAGGCCATTCTTTTCCCAGTAAAGTCCACATTTTGGACCGAGGACAGAGAGGTTTGAAAGAGGGGTCAAAGAGGCCATCTATGTCAAAATTGAACAGCCCTCTCTCAACAGAGCAGGAGGGATACGATATCATCTATCTCCACTCTACAACACAGTCCTTTCATCAGTTCCAAGAAGACTCCGCACCCATTTGTGACCCTGAGGACACAAATAAAGCTCCAAGTGGCCTCAACAACTCTCTAAAATAATGCAAATGACCAGATGTCCACAAGGAATATAAATCCTTCCATTCCCCACTATCCAGAAGCTGAAGAAGCTTCTTGGATGAGAAGCAAAATGTCTTCAAAGAAAAACAAGAAAGTCCAGTTGCCTCTTGGAAAAGCACCTTTGGGACAACCATGACCTGGATGACTGAGAATCTCCATAGACATCTTTCTGTCTCAGTTTTTTTTTTAAATATATCTAATAGAAATCATTCACCTTTATTTCTCATTATTTACTCAAGTGTTCTGAATTTTCTGGTCTAGAAAACCAAATCCAGTTGTTTTCTATGAACATTTACAAAACAATGGTGTTCATATGATTTAATTTTATTTTCTGCTGGTGAACTAATTTTTCTGCTTTGATTAAATGCAGTGCATCTGTTTTTCAGCTATGCCATATCTTTGTAAAAGAGCCCAATGTTTCTGTAGTGTTCACCAGAGTATACCTGGGTGCAAAAGTATACACACCTGTGAACACACAAGACAATCATGGCAAAAGTCTTCAGCTTTGAGAGAAGAAAAATAAATTTTCAATAAGCAAAATTCTTGGGAGGAATTGGAGCTGGCTTTGAATATGCTGTATTCAGAACTGTTTTTTTCCTGAGAAATATTTTAATTGGATTTCTCAACTGCACCAGACTCCATAGAAACATTTATTGTTGCAATCATTATAGAAGACAACTTTTTTTTAAAAAAAAACTGCTTTGCCAGAGAGAAGAAAGGAAAAACATTCACAATCACAAATGAATACACATCACTACATACACCTTGTACTTTCTATCTTGACCAGGACAACAACAGGATGGGGGAGACAGAGAGAAAAAAAATACCATGCTATGGTGTCCCTCAAGGTTCTTATTACAATTTCTTTGTCCAACAAGATAACTGCAGTTCTGCTTTGAGAAGGCAGGAAATGAGAAATATAACAAAGATTGTTATAAATCATTCAAGATCTTTTTGATGACCTTTATGGGTTCAGATGAGGCATGTAGACTGACTTTAAATATTCATACTTAATTTGTAGTACAGATGCCTCGGTGGGCCAGACGGTAAACCTCTCATCTCCAACTAAAATTGAGATAGCATTACATGTATTTTGAAATTGAAGAGGGGCAGGAACAAATACCAATATCCCTCAAATGTCTATATTGTAAATTCATGAGAGATTGATGGGACTGATAAATTGGAGGTGTTGGTACCTAGAATATTAATCTTCTTTGTTTACCCTATTTGTGTCCTCAATTTCTTTTAGGGTGCTCATAACAAGCCTGCAAAATAAGTTAAGCAGCAATAATAGCCACTATCCCAAGGGTATTTACTATGTTCATGACTGAGTACATAGTTTAACCCTGATCTCATTAAATCTTGAAAATAATTAAGCCATGACATTCAGTGAAGTTAATTTCATACATTACAACTCTCTTCTGCTGGCTGAGAATTGTAGCCCACGCCTATGGAAAAGGCCCAGACTAAGCAAGGTTGAATTATACTTTTTAGGTTATAAATCATTTCAGGGAGAAGAAACATATTCCTAGCAACTGTGTTCTGCAAACAGAAATGTATTTGTTTATAAAATGTGAAGTTGCTCACTCACTGTGCTGCTCTTCTGATGTCAATTCCTAGCCACCAAGAATGGTTAAGGCAAACTGAGCTAGGGCTGACACATAATTATAGAAATCCTAGTCATACATCAAATTAATTTTAAGCAGTTAATAAAATTGAACTTCTGTTTACATTCAGCTCAAAATACGTCCAACTGAACACAGTAGAACCTACATCTTAGTCGACAAAGGATTATGATATAAATCTGCATAAACCGGAGCTTTATTATTTTTAATACGGTGTACATAGCATGCTCTAATACAGGGGTCTCCAACCTTGGCAACTTGAAGCCTGGAGGACTTCAACTCCCAGAATTCCCCAGCCAGCTGGCTGGGGAATTCTGGGAGTTGAAGTCCACCAGGCTTCAAGTTGCCAAGGTTGGAGACCCCTGCTCTAATAGACTTTGCTCTTATAGTTTCTTCTGTAATAACCTGAAGAGGAAACACTGCTTTTATGATGACACTTCCTAGTGGCTTTAAAAAAAAAAGATTTGCATTTATCTTTTATAGAATAGAATAGAATTTTTTATTGGCCAAGTATGATTGGACACACAAGGAATTTGTCTTGGTGCATATGCTCTCAGTGTACATAAAAGAAAAGATAAGTTCATCAAGAATCATAAGGTACAACACTTAATGATAGTCCGGGTACAAATAAGCAATCAAATCATAGTAGGAACCAGTCAATATAAATTGTAAGGATACAAGCAACAAAGTTACAGTCATACAGTCATTTGTGGGAGGAGATGGGTGATGGGAACGATGAGAAGATTAATAGTAGTGCAGACTTAGTAAATAGTCTGACAGTGTTGAGGGAATTATTTGTTTAGCAGAGTGATGGCGTTTGGGAAAAAGCTGTTCTGTTGGTTAATTGTTCCCTGTCTTGTTGGGTTGCAGAACCAAACCAGACAGCTATAGAGGTGCAGATGACAGACTCAATAATTCTTCTGTAGAACTGTATCAGCAGCTCCTTGGGCAGTTTGAGCTATCTGAGTTGGCACAGAAAGAACATTCTTTGTTGTGCTTTTTTGATGACGTTTTTGATGTTAGGTGTCCATTTTAGATCTTGCGATATGGTAGAACCTAGAAATTTGAAGGACTCTACTGTTGATATTGTGTTGTCTAGTATTGTAAGAGGTGGAAGTATGGGAGGGTTTCTCCTAAAGTCTACCACCATTTCTATGGTTTTGAGTGTATTCAGTTCCAGGTTGTTCCGGTCGCACCACAAGGTTAGTTGTTCAACCTCCCGTCTGTATGCGGATTCATCATTGTCTCGAATGAGGCCGATCACTGTTGTGTCATCTGCGTCAGTGATGTTTTCTGATTTCAGCGGGAATACTCTAGATATAGTTTGTGTGTGTGTCTTAAAACCAGGCACAAACAGCCTTTTGAAATCCTCTGTCAAATTGGGTGAGGAATTTCTCCAGAGGAAGGAGAAGCCTTCCAACCATTTCTCAAGGACAGATGGTCACAACAAAGCCGCTTCTGAAAAAAACCTCTGGTCATTATGACTTCACCTGGGAATTAACGGCGTATAGGAAGCTACGGAGGCTTCAGGCTATTATATAGATAGCATAATGAAAGATGGGGCATCCATATCTATTAGTTATCTCATAATATTTTTTTAAAATACAAGAAAATTATACTCCACGGTTGAGGACTTCTTCAAAACTCTTCTTTCTTTTAAATTCTAAATTCTTTTAATTTCTTTTAAATCTCCACTGAAGATGTTACCTAGCCTGGTAATGAAACATTCAGAAACCAACCCACAAACCCGGAGAACAAACGTTCACCCTTATCCTATACCTGAGCTACAGATATTCGCCGCTATTGCAATGATACAACTATGTTGCTGAGCAAAACCGATTACAATAGGAGAGTACTGTAGGAGAGTACTTAATATATACTTAATACTTACTTAATATATACTTAGTACTTAAAGTATACCCAGGGGTTGGCTGCTGGGGGTTCGCAGGGGTTCGGGAGAACCTCTAGCTAAGATTCTGTGCAGTTTGGAGAACCCCCAAATCCCACTCCTGGCTGGCCCCGCCCACCCTGTCCCGCCCTCCCAGGAGTCCGCACGTGGCCCCCTTTTGGATGCAGGTAAGTAACGGGCCTACAGGAAGTTCAGGAAGGCCAGAAACGGGCCCATTTCCAGCCTCCAGAGGGCCTTCGGAGCTTGGGGAGGCCGTTTTCGCCCTCCCGGAGGCTTGAGGAAAGCCTCCAAAGCCCGGGGAGGGCAAAAACGCCGCCCCCGCCATGGTGCAGGAGGCCAACTAGGCCATGCCCACCATGGCCACGCCCACCCAGCAACCGGGCAGAGAACCCCTTGCTAAAAATTTTGAAGCCCACCCCTGCTTATACCCCTCCAGATTTTGGTAAATTATCATTTTTAGCCCAGCTCATAATTGGCTATGCTGGCTTGGATTGCAGGAAATAGATGTTCAGTCACCTCTTCTGCATCCTAATTACAAGGAGCAAACTATACCTTTGTTATAGGTATAATTGGCTGTAAGTCCATTTCTGAGCACAATTCAAAGTGCTGCTTATAACCTATTAATTCCTACATAATTGGAGATACAATTATTTGAAAGACCACATGACCTCCTATGAGAATTCTGACATCTTAAAAACCATAGAAAAGAATTTGGTCTCTGTCCTGCTATCATTAGTGGCATACTTCATAGTAATTGATGCTCCCAAATTCTGCAAATCTTTTCGCCGGAAAAGAATGAATTTCATCTTGAGAGTCATTTCACTGGCAAGCTTTTGGCTTGTTACCTGACATAGTGGCTGAAGTTGTTTTTAATAGCTGATGCTATTTATTTTACACTGATAATATATACTTTCCATTACCATTAAGTACTTTTGTTTTTCAAAACTGGCCTAAAGTTTTAAATAAACAATTGACAAATTCATATTTTACCCTTATTTTCATCTGAATTGGTCTCTTGTTTTAATGGAGAAATGAAATTCAACAAATAAAGGTGTAGGTTGAACCTAACTAGCGTTACTCAAAATGTTCATGTGTTCAGATAAGATGTTTCAAAACTTTATTAATACATGGCTTACAGTGGTTTATTAAAATAAAGTCAAAATAATTCAAAAAAGTGAAATTTCTTTTTCACTTTTTCCCATGTAGCCTTTCTTAAGTTTAAGTTTATTTGTATTTCTATGCCGCCCAACTCCCAAGGGACGCTGGGCGGCTTACAACAATATAAAAAAACTTGATAAAATATAAAAAAACTATTAAAAAGAGACATAATAAAAACATTTAAAAACAATTAAAAACTCATACACACCGTTTCATGGCCGGATCTCGCCAAATTGCAGAAGCGAGATCAACGGCCCCAAGCCTGCCGGAACAGCCTGGTCTTCACCGCTTTCCAGAAGGCCAGCAGGGTGGGGGTGGTCCGGATCTCAGGAGGTAACTGGTTCCAGAGGGCTGGGGCAGCCACAGAGAAGGCCCTCCCCCGCGGGCCCACCAGCCGGCACTGTTTAGCTGACGGGACCTGGAGGAGCCCAACCCTATGGGATCTTACCGGTCGCTGGGAGCTATGTGGTTGACTATGAATAATGTAATTATTTATATTTTTAAATACAAATTGCTAATCTAACAATTCTATTTTTAAGGTACCTTTGCTTAAATAACTTGTATGAGATTTCTACTTGTCAGCTAACCCAAACAATAATTTTCTTTATAAGAAAAAAAGGTTAAGATGTAAATTGTACTGATTTGTCAAAATAAACACCCTTTGATTAAGACAATCCAAGACCAACAACAGGAGACTCGGTAAGCAAGTATTTGGGGATAGGGTGACTAAAATGCTATTTTTCAGGCTGTCTTACCTAGACCATCTTTTTTTACAGAGAAATAGATGAAGAGAAAGTAGTAGTAAGACTGATGTTTATCTGCAGTTACAATCCGAACAAGGTTCCTTGTATTTCAAGAGCTACTAATGCCTACACAGAAGACCTAGAGTGTCTGAGTGTTAATTGTAAGATTAGTATAAGTAGGTCATCTTTTAATGGTTCCAGATAAAACATGAGCAAATGTGCCTTGATAAACACAGTGATTTATTCATGATTCAGTCTCTGTATTATAAGTGTAAAGATATGGCTTCGGGTTGTCTATGACCCAAGGGACCTAAATTAGATATGAATCTAGTTTAGAGATCATATTGTAGAAGCCAAAGTTATAGGTAGAGGAGGAGGAGAACCAGATCCTGAAGGAAGAATCGGAGAGAAAACCGTGCAATAATGGCTACGATTTGCACACAGGAATTACATGTTTAAATGTCTATAGAGACATAACTTGAGACAGAAAGAGGTCTATGAGGATTCTCAGTCATCCAGGTCATGGTTGTCCCAAAGGTGCTTTTTAAAGAGGCAACCGGACTTTCTTGTTTTTTCTTTGAAGATATTTCACTTCTCATCCAAGAAACTTCCTTCCCCTCCCCTCCCCTCCCCTCCCCTTTCCTTCCCAGAAGGAGCAAGGGATTGCAAGATTGTTTGGGAAACTGTCATGGACATTGAAAATGACAGTCACATGACCGCAGCTGACCAGGATGGCATGGAGCAGTGAAGCAGCCACAACTTTGCCAAATTTCAATCCCATGGGAATCATGAGTCCCAGATTTTGGATGCTTTCTGTTAACAGTAACACATTTGCAGTTTGCAACGTTTCACCCAATTAAAGGTTGCAGACAATCACATTAGAGTTTTAGTAGTATACAGATAAGCAAGTGTAGTGCCCTGCAGAATAAATCACACATCTCTACAAAGCCTCTACAAGGATTTACTGACAATCTCTTTGTGCCCTTTTCGATTTCCCCTAACCTTCCACTTTTGCCTATTTAGATCATGTATGCCCATGGGAAGGGATTTATAATAAGTATTAGGGATATATATATTTTTAATCCTCCAGAAAATGTATCAAATTGGTATATGGAACTGGCTGGTTATGGAGAGCATCTTTTCAAATATAGTTCTAATGTCTTTAAAATGAAGACGATGAATTTGAGCCTGTGACTCCTGAGGAAGTGGACAAGGCTGTAGGAGCGATGAGTTCCTCCACTTGTTTGTTGGACCCGTGCCCCTCCTGGCTGGTTTTGGCCAGCAGGGAGGTGACACGAGGCTGGCTCCAGGCTTTGGTCAATGCATCCTTGAGGGAGGGGTCCTTCCCGCAACCTTTAAAGGAAGCGGTTGTAAGGCCCCTCCTCAAGAAGCCTTCCCTGGATCCAGCAGAATTAAAGAACTTTCGTCCAGTCTCCAACCTACCCTTTGTGGGAAAGGTTGTAGAGAAAGTGGTGGCATGTCAGCTCCTACGATCATTGGATGAAATGGATTATCTAGACCCTTTTCAGTCTGGCTTCAGGCCTGGCTACAGCACTGAAACTGCCTTGGTCGCACTGATGGATGATCTCTGGCGAGCCCGAGATGGGGGTTATTCCTCTATCTTGGTGCTACTTGACCTCTCAGCAGCTTTCGATACCATTGATCATGGCATCCTTCTGGGACGACTAAGGGAGTTGGGAGTGGGAGGCACCGTGTTACGGTGGTTCTCATCCTATCTCTCTGGTCGGTCTCAGGCAGTG
>QLTV01003516.1:358934-370445 GCA_003457575.1 Thermophis baileyi
TAAATAAATAAATAAATAAATAAATAAATAAATAAATAAATAAATAAATAAAAGCAACCTAGAACTAAGAAGAAATTTCCTGACAGTTAGAACAATTAACCAGTGGAACAACTTGCCTCCAGAAATTGTGAATGCTCCAACACTGGAAGTTTTTAAGAAGAGATTGTACAACCATTTGTCTAAAATGGTATAGGGTTTCCTGCCTAAGCAGGGCTTGGACTAGAAGACCTCCAAGGTCCCTTCCAACTCTGTTATTCTGTTATTCTGATCTACATATATGTCCAGCACAGCAGAGATGCCCATTGTATTTCTCAAATGTTCATTGTCACCTCTGCTACTTTTTCCATCAGAATTCTGACAAATGCTTTCTCAGACACATTTAACAAATTAATCCCCCTCTAGGTTCGACATTCACTCTTGCTATCTTTCCCTTTGAAGAGGGGAACAATAACAGCAGGCACAGATGCAGCAGCCGTTCATATTAACCAAGCTTAGTACGTTGCACAAATCTGCCAGGTTTTTTTTTTTTTTTGCTTACCCATGTTTTGTAAACCTAAATATTCAAGATTGTAAAACAGTGGGGTTCAATATCCTTCATAGAAGCCTTTCTTAGGCACATACTACACACACATACACACACACCCAAACACACACACACACACACACACACACACACACACATTTTCTTCTTGGCAGGGGCCAGGTTTTTTTTTTTTTTTGCTTACCCATGTTTTGTAAACCTAAATATTCAAGATTGTAAAACAGTGGGGTTCAATATCCTTCATAGAAGCCTTTCTTAGGCACATACTACACACACACACACACACACCCAAACACACACACACACACACACACACACACACACACATTTTCTTCTTGGCAGGCATCCCAGCGAATGTCCTAACAGAAACTTTGAACAGTGACAACTGGCTATGAATTATAAACCCAGCAGTCTCCATTCGGAGAGAGTTGAGTCATTTTTCCATTTCATTTTCCACAACTCTTGCCAGAGGGGGAAACCAAAATTCACTGTAAGAAGGTTATTGGATTGGACATTCATCGTGTGCATGGAATGTCCTGTCCAATATTTTACAATGTCTTAGATGCAGATTTCAGAAAGTTATTCGGGTAACTGGTTTTCAGTGCCCATCCACCTTCAGAAGTATGGTGGCTGCAAGGTCGCTTTGCATGTAGATGACCCGAGGCTCCGTAATACACTTAAAATTCATAGTTAACTGGCAGAGCTAAGGCAAGACTATATAAATTGATTGAATAAATAAATAAACAAGCTGATCCTGGCAGGCCACAGACTAATGAAACAGACTAAACAGTCTAGTTGTTTGATTCTGTATCGGCCAGGTTACATACATATTCTTCAGACTTCTTCCCCGATGACCTACATTCTTAAATGCGGGAATGGATTAATAAAAGGAGAGAATTCTGCTGAATGGAATAAATAAACAGAAAAGCAACCTTGACATCCCCTTGACATGCTATGTCCTAACTGGGATGTGCTATGACTACAGTTCCCATAATCCTGGTCTTTGTGCTTACCAAGGAATTAAAGGAATGGAATCAGAACACATCCCAAAAAATACCAGGTTGAGCAAGGTGGATGTAAAAGATTCTCCTGAATGGACAGAGCACAGTAAATAATAATGTACCAGAGACACCCTTGTTGATCTTGGAAAGATCAAAGGGATGAACCTGGCTAATTAGTACTTGGGCTGGAAACCACTAGGAAATCCCAGGTCTCTAATGCTAGACTGAGAAGTCAAATAAAACCACCTGGATGGAGGCGATCAGAACTCAATTCCCTTTTGTCACCATGAGAACTCCAAGGGCAAATTTTCAGCAAGTTTTCAGGAGCTGACAACCCAACACAGAGGGTCAAAACTTTGTAGAATTCTACAGTTTAAAGGTCAGAAGGTCAGAACTGCCATCTTGTTTCTGCATGCCTGACACTTGCAGGAATATAGCAATAGCACTTAGACTTATCCCAAATGTGCTTTTTCAGGAGGCAACTGGACTTTCTTGTTTTTTCTTTGAAGACGTTTCGCTTCTCATCCAAGAAGCTTCTTCAGCTCTGACAGGATAGTGGGGAATGGAAGGATTTATATTCCTTGCAGACAGCTGATCATTTGCATCCTTTTGCATCCTTTTGCATCCTTTTGCATCCTTTTGCATCCTTTTGCATCCTTTTGCATCTTGGAAGACTGAGAATCTGTACAGACTTTTAGCTATACAATTTGGGACAAACACCCTTTCAATGGTGTGGGAGTAGGAATGGATTTCCAGATTGGGGGGAAATTGCAGACTACAGGAACCAGGAACACTACTCAGGTAACTCTGAGGACATAGATAAACCTCCAAGTGCTTCAATGACCCTCTAAAAGGATGCAAATGACCAGCTGTCTGCAAGGAATATAAATCAGGGGTGAAATGCTCCCAGTTCGCTCGTACCTGTTGGTCGCCGTAGAGCCGGTCGCCAAGGTAGTGCGAGGCGCCACCCACCCACCCAGACGCCGCCCAGACGCTGCCATTTGGGTTCTTTTACCCTCTGCGCATGCTCAAAGCGTTCTGTGCATTCGCAGAGGGTAAAAGAACGCAAATGGCGGCATCCGGGCGGGTGGGCGGTGCCTCGCGCTACCTTGGCGACCGGCTCTATGGCAACCGACAGGTACGAGCGAACCGGGAGCATTTCACCCCTGATATAAATCCTTCCATTCCCCACTATCCTGTCAGAGCTGAAGAAGCTTCTTGGATGAGAAGCGAAACGTCTTCAAAGAAAAAACAAGAAAGTCCAGTTGCCTCCTGAAAAAGCACCTTTGGGACAACCATGACCTGGATGACTGAGAATCTCTACAGACGCTTAAAGTGGTTTACAGAATCAGCATATTGCCCCCAACTATCTGGGTCCTCATTTTATTGACCTCAGAAGGATGGAAGGCTGAGTCAACCTTGAGCCAGTCTGCATTAAACTCCTAGCAGAGGGCAGAGTCAGCCTAACAATACTACATTCTAACCACTGCGCCACCACGGGTCTTATATCCTTCAACAACATTGAACGCAGGCCTTAAATCAGTTTTCCAAGATAACACAAGCTACATGATTGTGTGCCCTCTCAACTGGGAAAATACTTGATGTCACAATTTTCTACTTGGAGACAGCTTCTGGATTTTTTTCTTGAGATAGAAAAAAATAAGTTGACTTTGGGATTTGCTGATTAGACAAGTTTGTTGTTATAGCAATGGATAATACATCTTAAGCATGCAAAAGTCAAAAGTTGAAGCTGTAATGTTATTATATTTATTCTACTGTACTGAAAATAATCCAAAGTTAATGTTTTTCTTTCTCCCCCCCCCTTTATCCTACTCTTCTCTCCTCCACTCCCTTTCCCCATTACTTTCATTTTCATTTTCATTTTATATTTTGATAAGTTTAATAAAAAATTATATTTAAAACAATATTTGATATCACAGTTAATGCTTGATTGCTGGGTCGAGAGCAGTGCTTTTAATCTCACTCCAGTCTCTGTGCCAGGGGTGGGTTCCTCCCGGTTCGGATCGATTCTCCCGAACCGGTAGCGGCCCGCTGGTGACATCATGATGACATCACCAAACCGGATCGGTTGGTGCCGGTCCGTGGGGGCCGCCATCTTTTTTAAAAAAAAATTCGAATTTTTTTCAATTTTTTTTCCAATTTTTTTTCCAATTTTTTTTTTTCCTTCTCAGCATGCGCAGAAGCCGACTTCTGGCACTGTTCATGTGGTCTCCATCTTTTTTCAGCTTTGGTTTTTTGTTTTTTTGTTTTTTGATTTTTTGTTACTGCGCATGCGCGCGCGAGGTGCGCCCATGCGGCACGGGAGGGAGCGAACCGGCAGCGAGGTAAGTTGGAACCCACCCCTGCTCTGTGCACATACTTTTCCAGTGTGATTATCTACACAAGATTTGACTTATAAATAATTATGCAATAAGGGAAACATTAATTACTACAACTGCATTACTATTTAATAAATACAGGAAACTAAGGACCAATGTTCAAAACACAGCTATGATCAAGGTCTGTTTTCAAGTCTTAAGGCTAATGAAAAATTATAAGGCTGTAAGGCAAGCTAAGATGTGGTTTGGATTTCTTTAGCAGTATATCACTGTTAAAGATTTGGAAGATAATATTCACTATTCATATAACACTAAGTCTTTGGTTTGGGTTTGGGTTAGCATATATAAGTAGTCCTTGACTTGCAACAGTTCATTTAGTGACTGTTCAAAGTTACAACGGCACTGGAAAAAGGGACTTATGACTGTTTTTCTTCCTTATGACTGTTGCAGCATCCCCATGGTCATGTGATCAAAATTCAGATGCTTGCCAACTGGTTCATATTTATGACGGTTGCAGTGTCCCAGGGTCATGTGATCCCATTTTGCGACCTTCTGACCAGCAAAGTCCATGGGGAAGCCAGATTCACTTAACAACCGTGTTACTAACTTAACAACTTCAGTGATTCACTTAACAACTGTGGCAAGAAATGTCGTAAAATGGGGCAAAACTCAATAACTTAGAAATGTTGGGCTCCATTGTGGTCGTAAATTGAGGACTACCTGTAGTGTGTAAAACGATGATACAAGTAGTCTTCTACTTACAACTATTTATTTAGTGAGCGTTCAAAGTTACAACAGCACTGGAAAAAGTGACTTATGATCGTTTTTCACATTTACGACCGTTGCAGCATCCTTATGGTGACGTGATCAAAATTTGGATACTTGGCAACTGGCACGTATTTATGACAGTTGCACTGTCCCCGGGTCATGTGATCACCATTTGTAACCTTCCCAGCTGGCTTCTGACTAGCAAAGACATTGAGGGATGCTGGATTCGCTTAACGACCATGTTACTAACTTAACAAATGCAACAATTCACTTAACAACTCTGGCAAGAAAAGTCCTAAAATGGGGCAAACTCACTTAACAAATGTTTTGCTTAGCAACATAATTTTTGGGTTCAATTGTGGTCATAACTCGAGGACTACCTGTAATGGGATCTAAGTAAGCTCTGCTAATCTAGTTTGTAATGAGTGTGATCACGAAACTAGCTATTGTTGAGTATAAATCATAGATCTGTTTAAGTGTGATTTGTGAACCCAAGCATTAAAAGGTGGTCCAGCTATGATTATGATAATGAGAATAAGAGAGGGGAGGATGCTTCTGTTGCCAATTGTCCTTTTAAAGAATAATCCTTTTAGAAGAACCAAATCAGAACTTGGTAAGCCTCCAAAATTATAGATTTCCACAACACCTTTAATCAGCATGAAAAGATTGCTGGGCGGTTGCTGAGCCAACATAAATCAGATTCACTCTTTCAAGTAATCCCGTTGCAAGTTTTCCATACAGATAGGGAGGGATCAGTATCAGTAAAAATCAGGATCAAGGTCAGTAAAAAATAATGCACTCTTTTCCAGCACATAGTTAAAATAGGGAAGGTGCTACCATCATAGAAATCAAAGAATAACAGATTTGGAAGGGAACTTGGAGGTCTTCTAGTCCAACCCCATTTGAGCAGGAGACAATATCATTTCAGACAAATGGCTGTCCAGTCTCTTCTTGAAAGCCTCCAGTGATGGGGCATCCACAATTTCTGAAGGCAAGCTGTTCCACTGATTAATTGTTCTCACCGTTAGGAAAATTCTCCTTAGTTCTAGGTTGCTTCTTTCCTGGAGTGATTTCCATCCATTGGTTCTTGTCTTGCCTTCTGGTGCTTTGGAAAATAGGTTGACCCCTCCCCTTCTTTGTAGCAACCCCTTAGACTTTGGAACACTGCTATCATGTTACCCCTAATCCTTCTTTTCACTAGACTAGACATATCCAATTCCTGCAACCGTTCTTCATATGTTTTAGCCTCCAGCCCCTTAATAATTTTTGTTGGTCTTCTCTACACTCTCCAGAGTCTCAACATCTTTTTTGTAATGTGGTGATCAAAACTGGATGCAGTAGTCCAAGTGTGGCCGTACTAAGGCTTTATAAAGCAGTACTAATACTTCACGTGATCTTGATTCTATCCCTCTATTAATGCAGCCTAGGATTGCATTGGCTTTTATAGGCTGCTGTCCCACACTGTTGGCTCATACTTAAGTGGTTTTCCAAATCTGGGGATGGCCATGAGTTTAGATGGCTTAAGATGGAACTTAAGATGGAACTGGGTATGTCTAGTTTAATGAAAAGAAGGACTAGGGGAGACATGATAGCAGTGTTCCAATATCTCAGGGGTTGCCACAAAGAAGAGGGAGTCAAGCTATTCTCCAAAGCACCTGAGGGTAGGACAAGAAGCAATGGGTGGAAACTAATCAAGGAGAGAAGCAACTTAGAACTAAGGAGAAATTTCCTGACAGTTAGAACAATTAATCAGTGGAACAACTTGCCTCCAGAAGTTGTGAATGCTCCAACGCTGGAAGTTTTTAAGAAGATGTTGGATAACCATTTGTCTGAAGTGGTATAGGGTTTCCTGCCTAAGCAGGGGGTTGGATTAGAAGACCTCCAAGGTCCCTTCCAACTCTTGTTATTATATTAAGATTGGATTAGACAAATGCATGGTCACATTAATTCTGAAATGAAAGGCAGCATGTTTTCAATATAAGCTGATGAGGAACACCTATGGAAAAGAGCCGTAATCTTTCTGTCCATATTGAATTCCTGAATGCAAGTGGTTGACCACTCTGGGATACAGAACACTGAGCCAGATTGGCTCTCGGCCACACCCAACAAGATTCTTCTTATATGCTGATGTTCTTAATCAACCAAGAAACAATCAAAGCATGGATAACAGTCCAGTCATTCTCCAGGCTAACAAACAGGATATCTAAGCAAGGAAATACTGCTGTCTAATAAGCAACCATACTGTTGGTACTTCCCATCTGATTTTCAGATCAATTTAAAATATTATTTTAGTTTACATATTATATTGGTGGATTGAACCAGGTGAATTTTACTTTAAGTCCTCGAGTCATTACGGTAATAAAGTCTACCCATCATGGTCGTAACTTGTGACTGGCGTAAATTTTATGACCTTTTTATGGCAGTTGTTAAGCCAACACCATGTTCATTAAGTGAACCAATGAAGAGCTATGGTGGCACAGTGGTTAGAATGCAGTACTGCAGGCTACTTCTGCTGATCACTGGCTGCCAGCAGTTTGGCAGTTCGGGTCTCACTGGGTCAAGGTTGACTCAGCCTTCCATCCTTCCGAGGTTGGTAAAAATGAGGACCCAGATTGTTGGGGGTAATATGCTGACTCTGTAAACCGCTTAGAGAGGGCTGTAAAGCACTGTGAAGTGGTATATAAGTCTACCTGCTATTGCTATGGGTCGGTTTTGCCGAATACCAAAAGTAAATGCCAGTTTTCAGCAAAACTGTTGTAAAACATGGTCACATGACCATGCAAAGTTCCAAATAGCTATAAATGGCAGTCTGGTGGCAGAGCACCCGAATTGTGGTCATGTCACCAGGGGGGCGGGGCGGGCTCCCGTTGGAATTTTGAATTTGGGGCATAAGCAACCCCAGGGAGGTCTGTCATAACTTCGAATGAGGACTCTCTGTATACCTAGTTAAGACTAGGTATGAAAATACTTCAGGTTATGCCACTCTCCTTTCATATGCAATTCTGTGCATAACTGCTCAGAAGTAAATATCCCTGAGTTCAGCAGAGTGAGCATAGCACTGCAACCTTCAAAAGAAAAGAAAAGCCTTCCTTTCTCTTTGATGCACCAATATATTAAATGTGTATGTGTATAGCTTTGAAAGTATGACTACCTCTGGCCTTCATAAATGATTACAATCCAGAATTCTAACACCACAGCTCTGTCTCCTTTTTAAGAACCTAAAACCTTCGATGGATCCTTCCAAACATCCATTTCCTACAGCAGTCAGTGTCTGTCCAGGTAAGTCCAGGAAGGAAAGTTTATAAATGGGAGACAAGAGGACAAGAATTTTCTTCCACTATTACACTTAAGCACCTACTACTAAGGGCAAGCAGCCTTTGGTTCTGGAATTAATTTACAGCTATTGAGCCTAGCAGCTATGGGTAGTTAAATTCTCCATGAATTTCTCAGGTTTCTTTTTTAAACCCAGGGGTGGGCTTCAAAATTTTTAGCAAGGGGTTCTCTGCCCAGTTGCTGGGTGGGCATGGCCATGGTGGGCGTGGCCTAGTTGGCCTCCTGCACCACGGCAGGGGTGGTGTTTTTGCCCTCCCCAGACTCCGGAGGCTTTCCTCGAGCCTCCGGGAGGGCGAAAACGGCCTCCCCAGGCTCCAGAGGCCCTCTGGAGGCCGGAAACGGGCCAATTTCCGGCCTTCCTGAAGTTCTGGTAGGCCCATTTTTCCCCCTTCCCGAGCCTGCGTGCGCGCCCTGCACTTACCTGCATCCAAAATGGGCCGTGTGGGGACTCCTGGGAGGGGTAGGGCAGGGTAAGTGGGACCAGCCAGGAGTGGGATTTGGGGGTTCTCCGAACTGCACAGAATCTTAGCTAGAGGTTCTCCTGAACCCCTGCGGTCCCCCAGCAGCCCACCCCTGTTTAAACCATATAAATTAGCAACCATAGGCACATCTGATAGCAGCAAATTGTTTACGTTATTGATAGCGAAGAATACTGTAGCTCAGGTTTGACATGAGAAGGTCCCTGGTGCTCTCTGAGCTTGGTTGTTTTCTTGCAGATGTTTCATTACCCAAAACTAGGTAGCATCATCAGTGTGATGGCATCACTGATGATGCTACCTAGTTGGATAATGAAACATCTGCAAGAAAACGATCAAGCTCAGGGAGTACCAAGGACCCCTCAAATTGTTTATGTGTCACGTAAAGATATGCTTCCTTTTTTTAAGTCCTGAATTTTTTCTGTCTTGAGTTTTGGTGGATGGTTTTATGTTGTACTATAGAGGAGGAAAAGAAATCCTCCTTTTTTACCTCCTTTTCTGTTTTTACTGATCAGTTGTTCTGTTCATGCCTTTATACACCTCTGCTATATTAACTGTCTTGGATCCAAATTTAAAAAGTCACTCTAGTCTTTCTTTGTAAAAGAGTTGCTCTATTCCTCCACACACACACACCCTCAATAATTTGGGTTATACTTGGGGTTCTGCAATATACTTTTTCCAGTATGCTGACTAGGACCCTAGAATGGATGTGCCTAAGGTAGGATTTGGGGTGCAAAAATCCAGATGACATGATGCAGCAAAATGTTTTTCCTGCCTCCTAATAGTCATTTTCCAACACAGTTCTAGTAGCTATACACAAAGACATAATACTTTGCCAGTTTTATTTTCACTTCCTTAAAAGATAATTAATTTACCTTAATGCCATACACTATGTTGGCCTTTTTCCTTAGAAAATAATTCAATTAAAAAAATAATAGTAATGCTCTATAATATTGTTTTCATCAAGAAAGAGCTACACAAATAGTTATTAGCCCTTTTACTAAGAAGCAGCTTTTGGTGTGTTAAGAATCATATGAGCTGATGTTATCAATATTAATTGGCAACACCAATTCATTAAACTATTAATAGTTTAAATTTTCAGCTAGCTCTATCTCTACCTGTACAGTTGGCACATGATCGACTAAAGTGTATTTGCATTTTGGCAGTAAGACACTGTGCAATAAAATAAGTACACACTTACAACATCCTAATACACGATGTGATCCAAAGTATAAAGAAATGTTTACATGGGTAATTTTTGAATTAAAAGTTTTATGAGAAGATAGGGCATTTCACAAAGTATCTGGTTTATTTATTTGGCTAGCATTCAGTAACCATACTGTAACTCTTGCAGGCAATAATTATGTTAGATGTCACAGCACAAAAATATTGTCATGTAGCACCTGGTAACTGGGTATATTTTGGCCTAAATTTTTCAACCTTTTGTTCACTGTCAAATTATAGTTTTTAAAGTCCAGTCTGACAGCCTGTTGCTACGAAGGTAGACTAAGTTTGCACCAGGGGTGGGTTCCTTCTGGTTCGGACTGGATCGCCCAAACCATTAGCGACCCGCTGGTGACGTCACGGATCCGGTTCGGTCGGTGCCGGTCCGTGGGCGCCATCTTTTTTTGGGAATTTTTTGTGAATTTTTTTCTGTTCTGCTGCTTGAAAAAGAGCCCGGCCGCCTGCCCCTGGGTTTATACTGACCTTTATTCCTTTGCCCGAAGCACAGCTGATCAGCTCCTCAGCTGTGTTTTGGGCTGATTGCAGCTACTGAGCATGTGCAGAAGCAAAATTGCACGAGGGAACGCGCGCGCGTGCAAAATGTCACGATGCGAACCGGTGGGGAAGGTAAGTGGAACCCACCCCTGGTTTGCACGTCACACTAAACCAAACCATGATTTACTTAGACACATTTTTTTTTGAATTAACCACAATTGGCTGGATTTCCAAAGCACCCTGAATCAAATACAGACAAATCTCATGTAAGTTTAATGCACTACAACCAATATATCTTCAAAATTGTAAGTTGCCCCAGAGTCATTGATAGAGATGGGTGGCTATAGAAATTAGATAATTAGATAGATAGATTAGAGATAGATAGATAGATAGATAGATAGATAGATAGATAGATAGATAGATAGATAGATAGATAGATAGATAGATAGATAGAGAGATAGACAAACTTTTTTTANATCTCTAAATGACAGCAAAGAATTACTCGTTTCTCTATCCCTTTGCTGCTATCTGTCGGATGTCTGAGTGGTTGGAGCTGAGATCTGGCAAAGCAAAGTGTGGAATCTTCATCTGATATCCTCCCACTCTGTTTCCCCAAATCCTAGATTATGGTGAAACTTAATCTTAGATTGGGGTGAATTCTTCACCTTCTAACTGGGCAGTCCATAAGAGTTGAGTGGCCAATAAATTCAAATAAACACAAATTAGTAGGATAGAACAGCAGGGTTCTCTTTGCCTATCTGGAGGGGAGGGTGTAAAGACTTCCCATTAGGTTAAAAGACCCCCGTTCATTGGGGGGGGGGAAGAGATAAACGTGACTTTAGCAATGAGAAGGATCGGGGCAGTAATAAGATCTCCACAACCTGATGACTTCTAGGTGTTTTCGGGGCTTCAATTTCCATAATCTCCCCAGTCAAGATCCTTTTAACCGACATCCGTCTGATTTGGTACAGCGGAGTATTTAGAGGTTGCTTCTCTTTCCCTCTCTCCCTTCTTTTCTAACAGCAGCCTTTCACTTACCAAGTTCGGTCCTGACGAAAGCCGGTTGGACCTCACTTATTCTTCGTAACTCGGGGACTGGGGCGATTTAGGAACATTTTATTGACCGAAGGGAGGGAGAAAGAAAAAGAAAAAGAAGAAAAAAAAGAGAGAGAGAGAGAAGGGTCCTTTGCTTTCATACATAAAGAAAAGCAGATTGATGCCCATCACCTGCCCACCAAGACATCTCCTTCTCTCGGTCCCTCGGATGCCTGGCAGAGTCTCCCTCTCCCTCCGCTCCCCCCCCCCAAGGATGCTTCTCCCCACCCCCCTCCGGC
>QLTV01003516.1:370652-386005 GCA_003457575.1 Thermophis baileyi
CGAAAGGGCAGTTCCAGTCTAGCGTTGACGTCACCCCGTCTGTCTGCTTCAGTCTCCTCTCTCTCTCTCTCTCTCTCCCCCATCTGAAACTGAATCTCCTTGGACTTGAATGAGGAGCAGAGGACGGAGAGGGGGGGCCGGGGGCGGAGGAGGAGGAGGAGGAGGAGGGAGGAACTCACATCTTGCCTGGGCAAGGCGAGCGCGAGAGAGGGGAGACGGAGAGAGAGAGAGAAACAAAGTCGCAAGTCTGGTCCGCTCCGTGTGCGAACTTCTAGGTCTGGCGGGGGAAATGGGGGCCGAGCCGCACCTCGCAGAGCTCCAGCCTTCTCTGACCAGCTTCTGATCCGAAGCTAGAGACCCACACATCTCTCCTTCTCCCCTCCCCCCCCCCCCCCCCGCCGCCCATCCCCCCCTCTCTCTCCCTCTCTCTCTCTCTCTCTCTCTCTCTCTCTCTCTCTCTCTCTCTCTCTCTCTCTCTCTCCCTCCCTCCATTCTCACTCACTCACTCACTCCCTCTCTCTCTCTCTTTTAAAGTCAGTTATATTTGCCTCGGTTTCCTCTCCCGTCTCTCAGCCTTTGCCCCCTCCTCCTGCCAGCGCTCCCGTCTTTATGTCGGGCTTCCAGGAGACCTTTTGAGGTCTCGCCGCTCCTTTTGTTTCTCCGGCTGATTTTTAAATGTATAACTTGATGGGTCTCAACAATACCGGCGTACCTAACCAGCCTAATGTCTCCTGTACTTGTAACTGCAAACGGTCTTTGTTTCAGAGTATGGAGATCAGTAAGTACTTCTTCGATTTATTTTTATTACCCTTACAGTTCCTTCCGTTTCTCTCTCTCTCTCTCTCTCTCTCTTTCTGCCTTTCCCCCCCCCTCTCTCTCCCTTTTCCTCTCTTTCTCTCTCTCATTTTTTTTTATCTCCCTACTTTGGGGAGGGGGGGCGGAATTTGGATCCAGAGTGACCTGCCCGATCGCCTTGCGTGGTTCCGTCCGGGGAAATGCGATCCGGACTTTCCAAGCGTGTGAAATGCGATCTAGACTTTCCCCGCCGTCCTTCTTTTGCAGCTTCGTCCGAGCGGGTTCCGATCCTGCGGCTTTTAACGCGCAAAGAAAACCCTCCGGGCGAACAGTTTTGCCCTTCTACCAAGAGTCTGAGACTTGGGTGGTTTAGTTCTATTGCGTCCCCCCTCTTTTACAACCTTCAGCCTTTCTCTCTCTCTCTCTCTCTTGTAACCCACTCCTCTTTTCTCCTACTTCTCCCCCCCCTTCCCTCCATTTCCTCCCCTTCAAAAGTTGCGTTTCTTGCAATCCCGTTCCCCCCACCCCCCTCTCTCGGATAGCGTCTTCCCCCGGCAGATAGTTGCGTACCGTATCTGCAGTGGGGTAGCGTTCGTCGCCTGCAATCAAAAGCAGGAAAACCGAGTTGGTTTGGAGCGCGCGGGAGAGGGGGAATTTCAGCTCGAATCAAATCCTCCCCGCGTGCGTGTGTGTGTGTGTGTGTGTTGCCCTTCAGCTTCGCCTGTGGGGCTGCGGGAGACGGAAGGCGGGGGGGGGGGAATGGCGGGAGAGAGAGAGGGGCGAGCGGAGTCGTTCCATTAATCGGCGCGTTCCGTTCGCGCTCCGGAGACCCAAAGGACCGTGGGAACGCGCCGGGGAAGGCTCTCCCGGTCTGGCTAACTGGGCTGCGCGGCTGGGTCTCTCCCCTTTAGGAGAGGGAAAGGAGCCGAAGACGAGGTGGGGGTGTGGGGGGTGTGACGCGATCCTCCCCAGTGAGTTTTGATCGCCCCGGGAACTTTGTTCCCAAGCCAGACGGTAAAACAGCCTGTTCGGGCTATTTAAAGCACACGCTGGATTGGAGGTTCCAACCGGCGAGCCGGGGAGATCTCTTCTCCCAAGACGAGACACCGTCTTTTGGGTTTTATTGTCGCTGCCTCTGGGGTTTTTTGTCTCCCCCCCCCAAATTGCCTTCCTGCAATCTGCTGCTCTTCCTGAACTTTGCAGATCGGAGTCCCCTTCCCCTCCAGACCCTTCCCTTCCAGCTGTCCTAAACCATTTTGTATTAATAACTCTTTCAACCTTCCCAGATATTTATATACACCTCCCGCTCTTTTTTTACAATTATTTCATGCTTTGCTTTATGGAAAGAGCCCTTGATTATTATTATTATTATTATTATTATTATTATTATTATTATTTTTTTTATTTTATTTCTCATACATTCACAAATATACCATCTCATCTTTGCTATTAATTTTATTATTATTATTATTATTATTTTGGTTTTGTTTTGTTTTGTTCCTGAAGCTTTAGATTGAATAGGTGACAATTCTGTGGAGGTGATCGCTGAAGCCTCCTTGGCTAAAGGCAGTATATCTTTGGGCGCCAAGAGTAGAATAGGGCTGTGAGTTTGTGAGCGTAGCTGAGCTGCTGAGTTGGGAATAAAGCTGGCTGATGGTGAGTTTTGGTCTGATCCAATAGGACTTTTTGTGAAGCTTTGCTGGGCTCTGTCACAGTTCTGGCTCCAGAACTTGTGGAGAAGGATACTTACAGCCAGCCCATCATGACATGACAAAATAATTGTTTAGCCATTAAGGCATCTCACCAAGGAGTCTCGCGTATGTGTTGAGAATGCAAACTGTTATGTCCGGCAACCAGAATTTGTGACTATAAATAGTAATCACTCTGTCTGAGAAGTAGATTACAGCTCTGTCTAGCCTGTGGAAAGACAGAGTCAGACAAAGTTAGCCCCCCCCCCACTCCGCCCGCCTGTGTGTCTGTGCCTGTAAAGATAGCTAAGCAAATATATTGTCACAGAGTTCCATGATATTTAAAGGTATAACATCAATTCTCTTTCCTGCCCACATTTGCATTTTATTCTGTTCTGCAGTCATAACAGATCTTTGCTACTGTTCCAAAAAAAAGAAGAAGAAGAAGAAGAAAAGGGGGGGGGAGGAATTGGATCAGAGAAGAGCTTTTTAAACATTTGCTGTTCTGGTGATGGAGAAATTGTTTCAATTTTTTAAGGCTTTCCCTCCTATCCATAACTTAGACCTGAGCTGTTGATTACAGTGAGACTTCCTATTTAGTTGGCATGTCTGACTTTGCTTGGTAAGCAGAAAACTGTTCTCCGATTCTTCCTTTCTAGCCTGTAATATTATGGACAAAAATTGCCATTCCCTGCCATTTTTAAATTATCCAACACAGTAAGGCATTGGGGAAATGCCCAGAACTGGAATATTTAAAATACTGCATCATTGTGATGAATTTGGCTGATTGCCTCTTCTCTCCTTTTTTCTGGTAAAGGATCTGCTGTTTAAACTCAATCGATGCAAAAAAATACACGCAGTACATGGCCATACCCTCCTTATTTATGAGCCTGCCAGTGCCCTTGATGTATCTACTACATCACAGATTCCCAGACACAGCAGGCTAATAATTATTGTGGAACAGTGTCGTCTTCTCCCCTCTGTCAGAGATGATAGTGTACAATTATTTCTTCTTTAAAATCAGCTAATTAAAAATCAATGTCCATGGAAAATGTGATTCCTCTAAATATTGCAGCGATTAAAATGGATGTTTCTCCCCTTTGCTGCTAGATAGATAGTGTGTCCCTTTTTTTGGCTGCAGGTCTTGACTGTTTACCTACCCAAAGATTCCCAACACCCGACAATATTTTCTTTGCTAATAAAAATACGTATGGAGCTTCTGTCTGCTATGTATTATACCGCCAAATGTTTGCCTCCCTTTTTTTCCAGGGCTTGTCTATATATTTTTCTTTTCCTTTCAAATTCATCACCTTTATTTTCAGTTCCTTCCTCTCAGCTAATCAGCTGTAATGATGTTTTGGCTGACACAAGGCAGTCTCGTTAATTTAGTTGTCTGCTCTTCCAAATAGACTTCATTTCTCACTCCTGATGAAGTGATACTCAGGGGATTTCGACCTGCAAGGTTAGCATTAAGACGAACAACATTCAATATGTAATATACATATAAAATGCATGCATTCTTTAGCTGTCAAGACGGGCAGGAGTGAAATGGGAGAGGGACTCATTTTTGCAAGCTGATTTTGACATCTTCTTTAAAAAATGCTTTGGAACAAATAAATTTGCCTGAATCTGTTGCAACTTCTAGATCTATTAATTAGAGTTGGGGAATATGTGCGCTTGTGCTTATGTGTGTTTATGTGCATTATATTTGAGGTTATTGCAAAATCTACTCCACATGTTGTTGGGTTTTTTGGGGGGGCGGGGGTTTGAGAGCAAACCCCATTTCAAATTTCTGGAATCTATTTTCCAAAATTTCCCGTCAAAATGAAAAATGCCCTGAAACAATTTCCCATAGTCTGGTGCCATTCAAATATGTTGAACTATAACGCTTATTGTAACTTTCCATCTGGGAGGGTTGATTGATATGAATTGTACTCCAAGACATAAGATAGGAATCAGATTTAGAAAGCCTGCATTAAAACACTTTTCACTGCCCAGGTTACAATAAAAGTCACCGTGGAACTACTCCATATTAAATAGGTTCTAATGAATATCACTGGAGTGCTTCACACTCTGTATACGGATTAATACCCAAATATCAATTCCAGACATAATATGCAAATTAGAATGTACATGACTGTCATCATAATGTTGCACCATAGATATCAAAGCTGAACACGAGTGGCCGTGTCTTATGGTGTTCTTCTCCCTCTGTAGCTGAGAAATGAACTTATTTTTTTAGTTGATAGGCACTGCAAGGTGGGAATAAGAATATCCCAAAATATCAGTCCGCCTTCAACCTTCCATTGAAGGACAAAGTCTTTTAATGACAGATAGCAGGCATTTCTTATTGGGAACCATTTGTCCTTGGTCCAAATTTTTGCTTGAAATTTGAATTAGGTTTACAGGATCCTCTCTTAATGTTGGCAACTACCGTAATATGAAAAAACTGTTGGAAGTTCGTTTAAGATTGATTTTGGGCAAGAGCACAATACAGTATTATGTGTATTAAGTCTAATGAAAAGCTTTGGATTTTACATGTTTATTCTCAGTAGTATTGGCTGCAACTCAAAAGAAATTTAACCGGAAGTAAGTTTCATTAAACTCATTTCCGATTTACCAGATATGCCTATGCTTGCTTTGGGTCCAGGCACTAAATCACTGCCTTGTAATTTAAGATGACCCCTATTTGAAATGTTAAGCATTATTTGAAATAAACCCCCCTTAAAATGTTGACCTTGGTGTTTCAGTCTTTATGGCTGAAATAGTAAAGCTGATATGGCACTTTTTAAAATATGCAATGAGCTTTAAGTCTTTTCTTCATTCTGTTTGATGTTTGAATTTATCTGTTGTACTGATTTTCCCCTAGCTTAATTAATTTAGAATTACTTCCACAATAATTCTATCAATAATTGCTAAGGTTATTAAAATAACTGTTTTACCTTTAACAGTGGCAGAAAGGTCACATTAAAGCCACTTACAATTTGTTCAATAATATGATCTAATGGCTTCAGCAGGTGGCAGGATTGGCTGCCCTTATCTGAGCTATGAAGCTAAGCAGAGTTAGGCCTGGCTATTCATTGGATGGGATACTGCCAGACAATTCCATCCTGGAAGAAGACAATGGCCATGTCCTTCCATGCAGTCCCCATATTGTGGCGGCCAAGGAAAATGGATGGACATATTGATGCAGTCAACCTCTGTCGAAAGGAGACTTTACAATCTAATAGCGGCATTCACAGAATACACTAAACCCAAATGAGCAAAACACAGTTGCTGTGTTGAGATAAATACAGTCCTTGAATTATGGTGCAAGATGACAAATCTGATTCCCACAATATTCTATGATAATGGCAAGTCTTTCACAGCATGTTTTTAGCATGAACTGTCCAATCCTTTTCACCACCTGGTCTGTTGTATGAACTCAGTTAATATATGTTAAGGGATCATTGAGCCGCATCAACATACATACATACATTGAGAGAGAGAGAGGGAGGGAGGGAGGGAGGGAGGGATAGAGAGAGAGAGAGAGACGAGGGGGAGAGAGACAGGTAGGGGGCACAAATATAGACATGGACACATAGAGAAAGAAGTGGAAATCTATTTCAGTTTTGCTGAAATCCTGACTTCAAATCTGGAAGCCAGTGGGGGGAAAAAGAGGATTCTACAATGCTCTAATAAATATCTCCTTTTTAAGGGGTTAACCTCACTGTGTGTGCTTGAATCCACATGTAGGTTAATTGGGAAGAGGGGGGTTCAGAGCGGCTTTCATTCCATTTTAGCACCTGCAGACAGGAATTAGCCAGCTTCCCTCTTGCCTTCTTGAATGAGTCTTAAATAGAGTCTCTTTTTTTTTCACCCCCTCCTCCCTTTCCAAGTTCAAAGTCTTGACTACTGTACAGACCGGCAAGTACTCTGACCCAGTGTAACAACAGCTCATTGTGTGACGCTTTCCTAGGCAGCCAGACCTCTCTGATGTGGTCCTAATCAGTCAGACAAAGTGAAATGAGGTCAAGAGAGTGCATGCTATTGGCAGTGTCTGGAAATAACAAATAGTTCACAATGGTAGATTAAGGCCACGTCTTCCTTCCATCCGCCAAGCTTCTGATGGTTCCTAAGAATAATTAATTCTATGTACTGACTCCATTCCTTTTCTCTGGGGATTTATTTGTGCAAGCTTTCTTAAAACAGGGCAGTTGTTTCAGTTGAATGAAGTTATATTTCGCCTGAAAAATAGCTGTGTAGATTCTTTTCGTATAAAAGTTTTAATTCATTAACCGCTTTGCTTTCCTGCATATTTCCTTTATGGTCTGCTCAGTTCACTTAGGCGGTTTTGAAGGTATCAGCCAAGTAATTAAGATTCTGTTAATGAAAGATTCTCCTTTTAGAAAATTCATAACATATAAGTTAGATGCACGTGTTACACTGAATTATAATTCCTTTAACCGTGGATGGATGAAGAAACCGTAGTAGCTGGTTGATTAGTTGTATGGATGCAATTGCTAGGTTTTCACCTGTTCTGTTTAAGAGTCTTGTGCAGAAACAATTTGTTTTACTACTTATTGCTGCCTAAGGTTGCTGAGCGGTGGATCTGCATAATATGAGAAGCCACAATTGCCCCAGATCACCGCTACACGGATTATGGATACAGATAGCCTTCTGCTATTTTTATCTCACAATCCTAAACTTCCCAGATTTTATTTGCTCTTCCATTGGTCAGTGAACCACAGTCCCAATCTCAATTTTTCTTGATTTTCATGCTGACACCATTCAAAGCATAGTTTATTTATTTATTTGTTTGTCAAACATGTACAAGATAGCAGGTATAGGTATAAACATAAACATAATCAAGGTGAATACAGATAGATGAGGACAATAGGACAGTAGGACAGGGACGGTAGGCACGCTGGTGCGCTTATGCACGCCCCTTACAGACCTCTTAGTTCCCACACTATACTAAGCTGTAATATCACTTGTTTATTTTTTTTTATTTAAACTGATATGTAAGAGGCACCAAAGTTTGTAAACAAAGGGTTTATAGTTTTGGATTGCATAAATGAGAACATCACCTTGTTACCTTGGTATTGCCATATTGTGATTATACCACAGCTTTATCTGCTTCTTCAAACGTTTATCCTTAGCATGTAGTTGTTCTTTCTCTTAGTCACTTATCCCACCTTCCTAACGTTCTCCTCAATCATCCATGAGACTCTCCCAATCTAAATTATTTTAAGATAATTTAATATATTATTTTAATATCTGAGCCACGGTGGTGCAGTGATTAGAGTGCAGTACTGCTGCCTGCCAGCTGCCTGCAATTTGGCAGTTCGAATCTCACCAGGCTCAAGGTTGACTCAGCCTTCCATCCTTCCGAGGTGGGTAAAATGAGGACCCAGATTGTTGGGGGCAATAGGCTCACTCTATAAAACCGCTTAGAGAGGGCTGTAAAAAGCACTGTGAAGAAGCGGTATATAAGTCTAAGTGCTATTGCTAAGTGCTATCTCTTCAGAGACCCTCTCTTTCAAGCCTCCTTCAGCCCAGCTCCTTTGTCCAAATGACTCCTTCTGGTTTTTCTTTCATATTTTTGGGCTGTTTCTTTGTAACTCCTTTGCCCGGTTTTCAACTTCATCCCAGAACTTGAGAAGCTGCACCGCATGTAGGTCCATTCTATGAGCAATGAAACATTCTGTTCCTCTAAAGCAGTGGTTCTCAATCTTTCTAATGCCACGACCCCCCCCACAAACCCCCCCCCCACTGCCACGACTCGCCGGACAGCCGGTAGCGACAGAAGCGGGAGACTTCACCCACCCGCCCGGACACCATTTGGGTTCTTTTACCCTCTGCGCATGCGCAGAGGATAAAAGAACCCAAATGGCGGCGTCCGGGCGGGTGGGCGAAGTCTCCCGCTTCTGTCGCTACCGGCTGTCCGGCGACCTGCAGGCACGGCCGAACCGGGAGCATTTCACCCCTGCAGTGACGGTGGCACCAAGATGGCGGGCTAACGTACGCGGCGACCCCTGTGAAATGGTCGTTCGACCCCCAAAGGGGTCGCGACCCACAGGTTGAGAACCGCTGCTCTAAAGCCATGAAGCCAATCTATGCTGAAGACAGAATTGAATGCAAGTTGGCCTTCTTTACTGTAGGAGAAGGAGCTGCCTATTCATCTACCAAGAATTTAAAACAAAGGCCAAACCCCAAAGAACACATTGTGTCTTAGTGCAATGTGCCAATGAATTCTCTATAAAGGATAGTTCAGACTGATTTCTTTTTAAAGCTTGGATGGAAGATTCCGGTACTGTTGGGGAGAAATTGGAATGAAAGCTTCCTATCCTTTCCACATGGTGGAAAGAAACCCAGCTAACACCAACTCTGTTTGTTTTTGCACCAAGTTGAGTTTGTTTCAAGTCAGGTCTTCACAGTCCAATGACTTTTTATAACTGCGGTTATCTACATAGAATCATGTTTATATTCCTCTAGGGAACATATTTAATCATCAGGTATCTGTCTGGAACAGCTCGAGCTTCCAAATTGGCAGCATTTCTATATAAAAATGTTAATTTCTTCCTCAAAACTCCAAACAGTGTTTTGTACATGGCTACTCTCTGCCTCATGTTGATTAGCAGAAAATAGCCGGTTAGGAGGTTATTAATCTGAGTGATCTGTCTAGATAAATAGGTCCTGAGTGCTTTTTAGAAAGAACGTGTACATTAAAAACCCCTTTGTTGATATGTGTAAGATTAGAAATACTCCCTGAATGGAATATTCCCTGAATGGGCTTCTAAATATACGTGAACTAAAGAGATTGAGTTGGCAGCAATTTAGACTTCCCTGAAATCTATGGGGAATTGTGGAAGATAACAGTTGGGTCAACGCTGAATCCCGTTAGAGACCCTTACAGTGTGGAAGTCAAAAGATAACTCAGTGTTACTGAAAATAGTTGTGTTCAGGAATTGGAAGGATTCCAACCTGTGCCACAAATTCGCATACAAATACAAATCCTTAATGGGCCTTCAACTTGTAATGTTGGATTGATTCCAATATTGATAGGGTTAACTTTCACGTTATATTTTGTACTTGTTTGAATCTTTCAATGCTAAAAATTAGCCACTAGTCTTCATTTGGAAAGGACTGACTTCACACTGTGTTTGAAGGCCAGCTCAAAATAAGCAGGGTTGAATCCCTATTGTTAATTGATCCCCAGAACTGATCATTGAGGCCAAGCACAGGAGCAACTGAAAAAGTATTGCAAGACCAAAAAAAAAAAAAATGTGGTTTCCTTTAGGATTTTAGAAATGGTAGGAACAAGGTCTGCTAATCTTCACTGCCCTGGTAAATCAGCTGCTCGCACTATTGTAAGCATAGCTAATTACCCGGTGCCCAGTAAATGGTTGTTTGTATTCTCAACCAAGATGGCATTTTTGATAGGATTATCTCAGAAGGTTAACCCAACAAGGCAGCGTTTGTCTTCCTGAATCCTTCACAAATCCACTCAGGAAATGAAGTGCATTGACTCTAAAACCCACAACTTAGTAACCCATTACTGAGGCTCTCTTTGTTCTCTGTTCATTGTTCGTGTTGGGTTTTCCTTTCCAAAAATCATGATCACACTTTTATGCCCTCACTTTTCAGCATGGAATATAGGAAGCGGACATACATAAGGTCGGATAACAGGCATAGATTGTCTGGTGCCTTCCATCAGCCTTAGCTAACAACAATTACACAAAAGATGTTCATCCAATAAATCAGGAAAGAAGACTTAAGGTCGCAACACCAAGGAAATGTCACTAACAGTGATCCTGCAATCAAGGCTTCTTTGTGACGGGCTTTCTACCCTTGGAAAAGCCTATCCCCCAAATATTTAAATCATCCCCTCATTACGTTTTCAAATAGACATTATCCAGACTAAGGAATCTTCTTCCTGAATTATCAAGAATCCTTGAACAGAGGATACCTGATCCTTTTTTCTGAAGATGTTAAGAACTGATCATTGGACCATTGGGTAGAAGATTGGATTCAAGAGCCTTGAATGGGCTTTTTCATTTTATTCTACTTTCACCTTCTAAACCAGGGGTGTCAAACTCAAGGCCCGGGGGCCGGATCCGGCCCGCAGGGTACTTAGATCTGGCCCACGGGGCTGCCCTGGAAACAGCGAAGGACCGGCCCGTGGTCCTTCTGCCAGGGAAAATGGGCTCCCAAGCTCCATTTTCACTTGCAGAGGGTTGCAGGAGGCCGTGGCAGCCGAAACAGAGCTCGGGAGCCCATTTTTGTTGGCAGAGCACTCGAGCCACCACAGTCACCCCCGACAGGAGTGATGTCGAGCTGGCCATGCCCACCCTGGCCACACACACCCGCCCCCACGAGGTCAAATACAACCCTGATGCGGCCCTCAATGAAATTGAGTTTGATATCCCTGTTCTAAACTCTACTGGGGTATTTTCATTGCCAAAATTAAAAGGGTATTAAAGCAATATCCAGGGTTCTTTTTTTCTTTACATCAAAAGCATAAATTTATCTTGCACCTCTAAAATGAAGGATCGTCCTATGTTCATTTATGCTCTTTTTTTTTTCAACAGAAAGCAAAAGTGGCTCCTATATTTATGTAAATCAGATATAATTACTTAAGATGCTAAAGCTGTATGAGTGTGCTTCAAATTTGTAAAATGCTTCACAAAGAATATTTTTATGTTTTAGAAACATTGAAACTCCTGCTTTGAGGATCCTAAGCATTAGGGTTGATTATGAGGATGATTATGGAGGATGATTAAGAGCCTGTGGTGTCGCAGTGGTTAGAATGCAGTATTGCAGGCTAACTCTGCATTCTCACTGCCAGGAGTTCGATCCTGACCGGCTCAAGGTTGACTCATCCTTTCATCATTTCCAGGTTGGTAAAATGAGGACCCAGATTGTTGGGGGCAATATGCTGATTCTGTAAACCACTTACCCTGCTTTCCCCAAAATAAGACATCCCCTGATAATAAGCCCAATCGGGCTTTTGAGTGCATGGCAATAAGGCCAAGCGCTTATTTCAGGGTTCAAAAAAATATAAGACAGGGTCTTATTTTCGGGGAAACACAGTAGAGAGGGCTGTAAAGCACTATGAAGCGGTATATAAGTCTAAGTGCTATTGCTATTACATGCCATCAAGTCATTGTTGACTCTTTACTAACCACACAGGTGGTTTTTCTCCATGATGACCTGCCACTATCTAATTCTACAGCTCTTCCAACAGTGCACTCTTCACTACTGTTGGGGACTGTATAAAACGTTGACTTCTATTGTCTATGTTGATAACCATTGCCAATACAGGTAGTTCTCGACTTACAACCGTTCATTTAGTGACTGTTCAAAGTTACAACGGCACTGAAAAAAAGTGACTTATGATCATTTTTCACACTTACGACCGTTGAATCATCCCTGTGGCCACGTGATCAAAATTCAGATGCTTGGCAAATGACTCATATTTATGACAGTTGCAGTGTCCAAGAGTGACGTGATCCCCTTTTGGGACCTTCTGACAAGCAAAGTCAATGGGGAAACCAGAGTCACTTCACAACCGTGTTGCTAACTTAACAACTCTAGTGATTCACTTAACAACTATGACAAGAAAGGTCATAAAATGGGGCAAAGCTCACTTAACAAATGCTTCACTTAGCAACATAAATTTTGGGCTCAATTGTGGTCATAGGTTGAGGACTACCTGTATTCCCAGACGTTAAACTAGAATGATAGAGTTTTATAAGTTAGCTCTGCAAGAAAACAGATCTTCTGTAGATCCAGATACTCTTAACATTTAAATGTAAACAAGTTTACATGGTAGTTGGGGTTTTTTTCCCCCCCTTTTTGAAAGAGTGTTTCGGTTTCTCATAAATTGCACTGATCTGTGAAAGCAAAAGCAGACTGTCCAGTGAAGGTTACATTATTAATTTGCTTTGTGTGACAAATTGCCTTAGGTCATACTGTGGCATTACATACAGGATCTTTTCTTATTGGATAACGAATCATTGACTAGTGTGCACTTAGAATGGATTGACTCGGCATTTTCTTTAAGCATCATCATTATTAAACTTAGTTACTTACATGACATGATTTTTGCATGATGACTGCAGCTGTGGGGCCTGAGAAAATGAGTCTATGACAAAGGATGTAGCAAATTTCTTCTATTTAATTTCAGGTTGTAGTAGCCCAAGAACTCTATGAAATGGATACTTTGGTGGGCAGTATTTGTAAGAAGGGTGACACATCCCTACTGCATTGAACTAATTTATTAAGAGTTCTATCTGTTACACTGAATCGGAAGGCCAATTAATATACACCAGTTGGTATTTCAAACTGTAGTCAGCAAGTGACGTGCGAACTGACAATAGGGGACTGGAACCTAAAATATATGAAGAACGGTTGCAGGAACTGGGTATGTCTAGTTTAATGAAAAGAAGGTCTAGGGGAGACATGATAGCAGTGTTCCAATATCTCAGGGGCTGCCACAAAGAAGAGGGAGTCAAGCTATTCTCCAAAGCACCTGAGGGCAGGACAAGAAGCAATGGGTGGAAACTGATCAAGGAGAGAAGCAACTTAGAACTAAGGAGAAATTTCCTGACAATTAATCAGTGGAACAGCTTGCCTCCAGAAGTTGTGAATGCTCCAACACTGGAGGTTTTTAAGAAGAGTTTGGATAACCATTTGTCTGAAGTGGTGTAGGGTCTCCTGCCTAAGCAGGGGGTTGGACTAGAAGACCTCCAAGGTCCCTTCCAACTCTTGTTATTCTATTATAATATTCTCACAATGAAAGAGGAGCCGATGTCCTCTGCCTAAAGCATCTTGTTTCTCAGAGCAGCCACCTAAATGTCTTTCAGAAACCCACAAGGAGGATGTGACCCTAATATTCCCCACTACCCTCTTTTTTTTTTTCTGCTGTTGCTCAAAAACCTGGGAAGTTTATACAGCCATTATAGTTGATAACCATTGGTAGATCTCTCCTCCATTAATCTGTTTTTTTCCCCATCCACCATATATCCTATCGCAATGGATTTTGTAATGCAGAGGTTAATTCTTTTTTTTTTTTTTTTTTACTTTACCTTCAGTCAACCAGATCAATTTCATGGCTTGCCCTGTGTCCCTTTTTTTAGTTTCTGTACACTGTGTAAGATTTATAAAACTCTAGCAAAATCTACTTTGGTTGCTCTTCATCCTTTAAGTTTTGTTTTTGTTTTTGTTTACTCCAATGTTTAATTCAGCATCTTAAATCATTTTAGTTACTTGCCCCTGGGTGATTTCTTTATTTTCTTTTTCCTTTTCCTTCAAAAGAAGATGACTAAAATGCTGTACTGTACTCCTCAGCTGCTTATATCTTCCAAATTTCAGGTTTTGTTCTACTGCTTCCTGGCCCAACATACAAAGGACTTCTAGTAATAAATCTGCAGCTCATGAATCAACTTTACTTAGCGTTATGCAAAGGGCATGAGTAATTTCTTTGTTCTCTTCATTTCCCCCTCCCCTGTCAGCTTTGCAATTGGTATCTATAGAAGGCCAAAGGTATAGCTTTATGGAAAGCATGAGTCATCCATTGGTCTGTCTGTCAACTAGTTATCTTTCAGTCATTCTGCAGAGCTGCCACTAGCCAAGAATGAATCATACATGGCTAAGTGCACAAACAGACGGGGTCATGTTCATCTGCAGAAACTTTTCAGATCTATTTATGGTGACGGGAAAAGAGGTGGATGTATGAAGGGTGATGGAACGGGTGCCATTTACCATGGTGAATAAACCAATTGGGTAATGCTAACCGTTATATAAACACATCTTTCTGGGCGTTGCTCAATGCTTTTGTGTCCATTAATCTTTAATCTGTCTTAAAGTAGGCTAAGTCTCTTTGATGTTAAGGTAGCTGAACCTTTTAATTTTGGCATGCTCGTGGTGATGTTGGCTGATTGAAAAAAATAATAATTCTGTTCTAATTCGGAAATACCTGTTGGCTGTTGGGAGTCCTTTGTGTGTAAAGATGTGTCATTTTCCAAGCAGTAATGTGCATGTCTGTGTTGGAACCCAAAGACTGATGCAGCCCATCATACATCTCACCCAAACATCCCAAACATGCTGTGTCCATAGCCGCCATAAACTAGAGGCAAGAGAAGAGCATTAGCTGTGTGAAACCATGCATAGATAAGCCTTCTCCTTGCACTCTGAATGTGACTATTTATTTCGTCTTATTAAGCAACAGAGACTTGATCTGGGTGAAATGAAACTGATTTAAAATAAAGCACTTCCTCTGTTGAAGAATGTCTAGAAATAGATTTCTGGCCCTTCTATAAGGCTGCAAATTTATACTGAAAGTAATGGAGGGTTTTCCTGAAAAAATAATAATGGGGAAGTAGGTTTTTTCTTGCCGCCATCTTAGTTCACAGTTTCTCTCTATAGCCATTGGAGAAGTGGCTGTTTTGGGTTGGAGAGCTCCCTTGGAATTTGCAAAAGCGTGATGTGAATGCTACCACAACATGGCTTGCTCTAGTAGTTGTGGTGAGTCAAACAATTTAGCAGAAAGCAACCTGATGAATTTGTTCCCCACAATTTCTCTGAGATGCTATCTATTTCTTCAACTTATTTTTTCTTCTCCTTTCTTTTTCTGAGCAGTTCAGTACATTTCGAAAACAAAAGTACTGGGCTGCAATTGTACATCACTTTCCTTTTCGGAGACTGTCTATGGAAATGTACATGGGTTCAGAAGCAATCTTGTAGAAAAAGAGGCTAATGCCTAATTATTATAAATAATTATATCTGTGTGTGTGTGTGGATAGATAGATAGATAGATAGATAGATAGATAGATAGATAGATAGATAGATAGATAGATAGATAGATAGATAGATAGATAGATAGAT
>QLTV01003516.1:386284-407570 GCA_003457575.1 Thermophis baileyi
TCTATGTAAATATGGAAATGTTCAGAAGCAATCTTGTAGAAAAAGAGGCTAATGCCTAATTATTATAAATAATTATATCTGTGTGTATAGATAGATAGATAGATAGATAGATAGATAGATAGATAGATAGATAGATAGATAGATAGATAGATAGATAGATTATTCAAAATGGCTATTTCTCTCTCTCTGTATATATATATTGAATATTGACTCTTTTAAATAGCTAAGTGGATCTCAGATTAGGTGTCGGGGGACTTTGCCACTCACAGACATCATGTTGCCAATTTCTACAGTGTAAGCATAGGAATCAAGATGTATGGTCAGGATGATAGCCATAGCATTATATACTGCCCCATAGTGCTTTGCAGCACTCTCTGGGCAATTTACAATGTACAAGCATTATTTGCATATTGCCCCCAACAATCTAGGTCTTCAAAAGGCATGACCAGAGGACTTCCTCACTGTTCAGCTCACGGAGCTCGTTTCTTTCAAATGTGTGCATATATTTTGTAACAATGCTAAAAATGCAGACTGGTCTTTGCATTAAAAGATGGACGATTATGAAAACCCTATTTATGATAAAAAGGACAGCAGGATGCAGGAAGGCAGTAGACGAGGCTGTTCTGCTTTGCAAAGCATATTTGCTTTGTTTTCCAAAGGCTTTTGAAGTATGTTTGTGACATTATTGCTTTAGGCAGGTCAGGATGTCTACATTTTTCCTGACTATCTGTCTAGGAATTTTTACTGAAGTCTCCTACAAAGTGCATAGTCTATAAACAGAATTCATATTTGAATGTTTCTGAAAGAGAGAGAGATAATTTTGTTCTTTTGATTAAATTATTGTCATTATTGTTCACTTAGGACTGAAAAGAAAGGCTTTTTTTGGGGAAAGAGTGAAAATTGATCCCTTTGAGGGGGGTGTGTATATATATTTGAGTTTCACTGAAATATGAGTAAACCCATCATCACCTGCTTCAAACATACTTTTTCTATATTGGGTTTTAAGGCGGTTGCCTAACTTTGGAAAAAGTGAAGAGGAAGTCTGCAAACTGTTGCATCTTTGAAAAGC
This sequence comes from Thermophis baileyi, assembly GCA_003457575.1. NCBI lineage: Eukaryota > Metazoa > Chordata > Lepidosauria > Squamata > Dipsadidae > Thermophis > Thermophis baileyi. The sequence goes on from QLTV01003516.1 coordinate 387,354, forward strand.
ACCTTTGGGATAACCATGACCTGGATGACTGAGAATCTCCATAGACATATTGCATCTCTGAAAATTCCATATGAAATTTAAGATTAGGTTAGAATATACCATAAGATACTAAATTTTAATTTCACTCTCATTATGTCCCAGTGGTCAATATTTTGTGCTGAAATTTAATTTCTTCATCACAAAAGGTTTCTGTTAGGAAATAACAGAATAATAACTTCTTCCAGTTTCTAGCTGTTTCGTTGAGACTTTCATGGCTGTACAGATAGTCCTTGACTTACAACAGTTTGTTTAGTGACAGTTCAAAGTTACGTTGGCACTGAAAAGAAGTGACTTATGATCATTTTTCTCACTTCAGACCATTGTCGTAATGAGTGTCTTTGATATGCTGTGCCTTATTTTGACCCAGGCATGTTATTCAACAAAATAGAAGTAGTCTTTGACTTACAACTTTTGTTTAATGACTTTTCAAAATTACAACAGCACTGAAAAAAGTAACTTATGACCCATTTTTCACACTTATGACCGTTGCAGCACAATCAACATTTGGGCATTTCGTAACTGATATGTATTTATGATAGTTGCAGTGTCTCAGGGTCACGTAATCCCCTTTTCCAACCTTCAGACAAGCAAAGACAATGAGGAAACCAGACCATGTTACTGACTTAACAACTGCAGTGATTCACTTAACAAATGTGGCAAGGAAAGTTATAAAATGTGGCAAAACTCCCTTAACAAATTTCTCACTTAAGAACATAAATTTTGGGCTCGATTGTGGTCGTAAATTGAGGACTAGCTATATTAGTATATTTCACTTGGGCGGCCAGATGCTTGTTCTTAGTTTTCCATTAAAATATCATCTGAAACAGGGGTCTCCAACCTTGGCAACTTTAAGACTTGTGGACTTCAGCTCCCAGAATTCCTCAGCCAGCAAAGCTGGCTGAGGAACTCTGGGAGTTGAAGTCCACAAGTCTTAAAGTTGCCAAGGTTGGAGACCCCTGATCTGAAGAACATCCATGGCCAGCCAAAATGCCATATTTTTAAATCAAGATAGGGCTCTTTGTGGCTTAGAAATCAGGATACTTTATAGTGTTTATAATGAAACATTTTCTGATCCAGTTATGGGAAAATAAGTCTTCCTGCTTTAGAATAAATAAAATGGTAAATCATTTGAGGCAAGTGAAGGCCCCAACTTCTTCTAGTACTTCCAGAAGAACTTGTACCTTCACAGCTCTATTGGTCTGGCCCTCCAGAACAGCCCCAGTTTCTCATATGACCCCTTGGGAAAATGAATTGCCCATCCCTGTCCCAGAACTGGTTCTGAGTTTCTCATTCTGCTTCACCTGTCTGGGCATTATAAAACTACTCCTGGCTAATGGTCCCTTTTCCCTAAAGCTAAATTAGCTTTAAAAAAAATCACAAAACCTCTCAGTGGCTCGCAAGCCCAAAGAGGATCATGGCTCATAATTTCTTGCCTTGTAGGGTTGCCTGGAGAAAAACATTGTTGCTTGAGAAAGGAGAGTGCAGTCTGGTTTCCACTCATAATATTCCTGTGACGAGAGACAGGAGGATACATGCATACAAAAATAAATCAAGCCCTGCTGTTAAGTAGACTATAAGTGTAAAATTAAGTGTAAAATTAAAGGGATTTTTCCCCCTCCAAAGCAATTTCCATGGGTTCCTTAGGCAGTCTGCCATGCAGCTGTGTTAACAAGGACACATCTGCTTAACTTTTTATTTATTTATTTATTTATTTATTTATTTATTTGTCAAACATGTACAAGATAGCAGGTATAGGTATAATCATAAACATAATCAAAGTGAATACAGATAGATGAAGACAATAGGACAGTAGGACAGGGACGGTAGGCACGCTGGTGCGCTTATGCACGCCCCTTACAGACCTCTTAGGAATGGGGTGAGGTCGACAGTAGACAGTCTAAGGTTAAAGTTTTTTGGGTTTGGGGAAGAAACCACAGAGTCAGGTAGTGAATTCCAGGCATTAATCACTCTGTTGCTGACGTCATGTTTTCTGCAGTCGAGTTTGGAGCGGTTTACATGAAGTTTGTATCTATTGTGTGCTCGTGTATTGTTGGGGTTGAAGCTGAAGGAGTCATTGGCAGGTAGGACATTGTGGCAGATAATTTTATGGACTACATTTAGATCGGTTCTAAGGCGACGTAGTTCTAAGTTGTCTAAGCCCAAAATTTCAAGTCTTGTGGAATAAGGTATTCTGTTGCGAGTGGTGGAGTGGAGGACTCTTCTCCCGGGTTCCAGACAGGTGAGCTGTATTCGAGAATTGGTCTAGCAAACGTTTTGTATGCTCTAGTTAGCAGTGTAATGTTGCCAGAGAAGAAGCTACGCAGGATCAAGTTGACTACTCTTAGTGCCTTTTTGGCAATGTTGTTACAGTGGGCTTTGGCACTTAGATCATTAGATATGAGTACTCCAAGATCCTTGACAGAATGAGGGTCGTCTACAAGGTCGTGTCCTCCAAGCTTGTATTTAGTGTTCTGATTCTTTTTGCCAATGTGTAAGACAGATTGTTAACACATGGATGCTCTGTGCCACCAGATTTTTATTTTTATTTTTTGAACCAAATAAAGGAGTAATCTAACATGAGGTAAATTATTAGATCTTGGATATCTCGGGCTGCTTCAAATTCTGTAGACGCCAACTTCACAGTAAAACCCATTGGGATATGCTTTCAACAAAACATGTAGAATGCCAGGCTTACTCAATTACCAATCAGCAAAACACAGTATTAAAATAGCTGGAAATTAATTAAGTGGCTGTTTAATTATTCAGACTTAAAATGTCTGCAGTCACCATTTAGTAGTTACTACAGGCATGCAGTCCTTACAAATGTTTTTTTCTCAGTAGTGGAGGTATACTTTTGACATTAACTTTAAACAGCTTTAGTCTTTTTAATTTCCAACAGTTTGGACAGATCTATTAGTTTATATCAGTAATTCAGTTGTGGCTTCAATGTCTGTACTCATAATCCTGTATATTCTTTCTTCATTTCCTAGGTTTGGTCTAATACAAACATTTTTGCAAATTTTTCTAATTAGTCATTCTTCTCCCAAAGACACTACTGTTTGGTTAGGAAAAGAACATGTTTATTTTCTTAATTTTCTTTTAATTATTTTCCAAACCTGATTCAAGGCCAGATAAGTATCCCACTACAACAATGTTACATCTTTTTCATTTTCTACCATTTCTTTTGATAACAATCTAAATCTATTTTAAATAAAATACTGATATCACATCTAACCTCTTTTGTGTTCTAGTGGTTTTTCGTGACTTGAATTTCACCTACAATTGCTGTGATTTTGTGTCATGGTGACTTATATTTGGGCTTCCCCTGAAGCTGTCCTAGGTCTCTGTGGGATGCGGTGATTGAGTTTTGACTTCTTTCTTGACTTATTCAAAAGACTTCACATTTTAAAACAGGCTTTTAATTGTTGCTTTCATCTGTAAACCTCATTAATCAAAAAGTTTAACAAATACGTGGTGTTTAGACTTATTTCCTTACTCCTCCAAGTTCCATCGCAATTGTCTCATTTTCATTTCCGAAGAGTTCAGCAGCAGATTAGCCATCATACAGATATTTCAAAATTCATGTTGTATTTCTATTAATGTACTGTACGTTATAGATCAGTGTTTCTCAGCCTTAGCAATTGTAAGATGTTTGGAGGCTGGGGGATTCTGGGAATTGCAGTCCACACATCTTAAAGTTGCCATGATTGAGAAACACAAATAACAGAATTTATCTTCCACCGTAAACTTGTGCTCTTAACACACATAGAATTTGGATAAAGAGATGGTGAGGTACCCATCTTTGCCCTTAATTCAGTTTACAACTGAATCTGTGAGAGTAACTGTTGCCATTGCAAAGTTTCTTTACAAATCGTTTCTTCTTTGAGGAATAGGTCACCAAGGGCAAGGAATGGTAATACACCTGTTGGCATTGATCTCAGCGATCTGTTTTTCAATTTTCTTTCCTTCCCCGTGATAAATGGTCTGAGATGTTGAATTTAAATAAAGGTTTATCAGATGAGGGCAGGCTAATGTTAACATGGTGACTAGTGGAAAGTTCAGGGGCTGTGACCTCCAAGAGAGCTCTGGATGCGGAAATCTTATTTACAGTTTGTCTTCAAATTGTTGATGCAAACTAGGCTGACTTTAAGATGGCAGTTTTTCCGAGAGAGGAAACAAAAAAATAATAATCAACATTTCTGGAACCCAGGCTTATCATTCACTGAACATCCATGAACCATTTGTCCAAGAAACAGAGTGGTTGTATTTTTATATTGTGTTGTTCAAAGTGGTCCATCTTTGGAGGCTTTCTCTCTCATGCAACTTGTTTTTACAAGTTGTATGTTTTGTGTCGTGGGCTGGGCAAACCTTGCTTTATCCAAGATGGTGTTTCTCTAGAGCAGGGTTTCTTCAACTTTTTTCTCTCTGGACTCCCTCCTTCTTTTAAAACTTGTGGAGAACCCCAACAGGGCTTTTGTTTATGTGGCTTATATTTATTGATATTTACGATATTAAAAATGGACGCATTTGGTGCTGTTACAACTTCTCATGATCATTTATGGGATTTTAATATTGTATAATTTTTAACGAAGGCTGGCAAATAGGTTTTGGTTTTTAGGACACCTGAGTCTTTGGGGGTCGCAGAGTCACATTTTAAGAAACACTGCTCACTAGCAAGCTGTGCCTCAGGGGTGGGTTCTGGCTTACCTCGCTGCCGGTTCGCTTCTTCACGCGCCTCGTGGGCGCAGTGCTAAAAACCCAGCTTCTGCGCATGCGCAGAAGCAAAAAACAGCTTCTGCGCGTGTGCGCAGAAGCAAAGAACAAAATGGCAGCTCCTATGGCGGCGCCGAGAGAGCTGGTTCGGGGGCGTGTCCAGCCGGCCATCGCTGCCGGTTCAGCGAGCCGGGGGGAAATTCCCGCTACCGGTTCTATAGAGCTGGTCCGAACCGGCAGGAACCCACCTCTGCCGTGCATCCCTGCAACATTTAAAAATCAGGAACTGGGAGTTAAATATTTCAATGTGCCTTTCATAGCATAACACATGATTTGTTGGGATCCTGTGGCCCAGATAGATTTTCTCCCTCAAAGGAGAGCCTTCATAGTAGACCAGTCCAATAAAGCATTCTGTCCAATAAGGCATTACCTAGCACTGATGATGTTACCTAATGAGGGTAATGAAACATCTGCAAGAAAACAAGCAAGCTCAGAGAGCACCAAGGATCCCTCAAAGCATTCAGTTGGTGGCTTCGTTATGGCTATCTGAAAAGTAGAGAATCTTTTTCTAGTCTAATTTTGAAAAACCTTCTGAAACAACCAAGGGGATGAGTGACACCCCTCCCTTTCCTCCGCATGTCTGCACAGAAGTGAGCAAGAGCATCTACTAGAAGATTTCCCCCTTTTCGGAGCCTTTCGAAAGTGTTAGTCCCTAGGTTCAGCACAGCTTATGTAAGATTTGCCACCTTTTTGCAAAAGAATGAAGTAATAAACTTGCCACGCGGATAACAAAGCATCAGTGGTGTCCAAAAGGTCTTCCTGCTTTCATCAGAGTGAGAAAAGAAGGGATGTGCTACAAAGTCTACCCCTTAAGGACATATGTGCAATGGCACAGAGCACGCTGAAAAGAAGTAGGGCGTGCACCACAAACTTGTGATGCTACTGTCACTGGCTTAACCCTGCTGCAGATGTTGTTGCAAAGCGACAGATGCTTTTGAAATTGACCCCTGCTTTTTGGCCCTTAAGAAGCCATTTCAGGAGGATAGTTTGCTGCAGAACTGTTGGATGAATTGCTATTTGTGCTGTGCAGTTCTGTATATGCCCAGTCATGTGAATCCAGCTCAATTCAAAAAGCCGGATGCCCAATTTAGAGGGAATAAGGATAGTTAGTTTGGAGTGTAGATAATCCTCACTTAGCAACCACAATCGAGATTGCCAACTGTGTTGCTAAGCAGAAAATCACGTGACTGCATCTCTTCCCATTCAGTCGTTAAGCAAAACACCACAGTCATTAAATGAGACATCACTTGACCATGTCTGGCAATTTTACTTCTGCATTTTGTATTAACTCTGCTTCTTGGAAGCCAATTGAAGGATGCAGATGATGATCACGAGTCAGGACATGATGGTCGTAAATGCGAGGACTGTTCACAAAGCTGATTTTTTTTTTACACTGTCATAACTTTGGACAGTTACTAAACAGCTCAGTTAGTAAACGAGGATTATTTGTAGTGGTTAAAGGCACCAGGCTAGACAATGGGAGATTGTGAGTTCTAGTCCTGCCTAGGCAGCCAGCTGGAAAACTTAGCTTTGTTTTAGTTTGCTTGCTGAGCGACGCATTTTATTGAATTGCATAATTTTATTGAATTGCAATCTGTTTTCGACAAGCTTGAGAAAAGACCCACACTTGTTCGCAAGTAGATAAGAATCCCAAAAGAGCTATACATTCTTGTAAGTTAGAAAGTAATGAGTTTCTTTGATATGCTGTGCCTTATTTTGACCCAGGCACGTTATTCAACAAAATACAAGTAGTCCTTGACTTATTTCGTTTAATGACTGTTCAAAATTATAAAAGCACTGAAATAAAGTGATTTATGACCATTTTTCACACTTACGACTGTTGCAGCATCCCTGTGGTCACACGATCAAAATTTGGGCGCTTGGCAACTGATATGTATTTCTGATGGTTCCCGGGGTCATGTGATCCAGGGGTGGGTCCTGGTTGTCTTCGCTGCCGGTTTGCTCAGTGTTGCGCTGCGTGCGCACTTTGCACATGCGCAGTGCTTTAAAAAAGCTTCTGTGCATGTGCAAAAGCAAAAAACAAGATGGTGGCGCCTATGGCGCCGCCGAAAGAACCGGTTCGGGGGCGTGGCAGGCCTGGGTCACTGCCGGTTCTAGCGACCCAGGCCGCCAAGTTACTACCGGTTCTATAGAACCGGTCCAAACCGGGAGGAACCCACCTCTGATGTGATCCCCTTTTGCGACCTTCTGTCAAGCAAAGTCAACGGGGAAGCCAGATTCACTTAACAGCCATGTTACAATCTTTAACGACTGCAGTGATTCACTTAACAACTGCGACAAGAAAGGTTGTAAAATGGGACAAAACTCACTTAACAACTGTCTTTCTTTAGCAATGCAAATTTTGGGCTCAATTGCGATCGTAAGTTGAGGACTACCTGTATTTTGAAGTAGTAATTCTTTTGTGCACTTACTTTTGAGACGCTCACAATCAAGGAACAATAGGTGATAATGAACATTTTCATTATAACCCAATAGTTTGTGGCTCTGTCTGTACCTGGCAGCTATCACTTGGGAGGGAACCTACCTCCTAGTTTATTTGACACTTAATTCTGGGATTTTTTTTTTTATGTGAAGAGAAAGAATTCTCCCTTGACTAATTCCAAAGATAGTCCTATGTGCAAAACAAATCAGTGGTATTCACAGGACAGAAAGTACAATTAGCATGTCAGAAGGCAAAAATGGTTGTCAAAACTGCACTGCTGAGATGTGTGGGAGACCTTAATACCGACTTATAGCAAGGACATGTCTAAGGTGATATACTGATAATATTTGCAGACACATGCCGAGGTTTATGAACATTTGGATATTTATAACCCTGCCAGGAGATTTTCAGTTTGGGATTTTATGATGAAAGAAAAATAATAATAATAAAAAAATAAACGGACTAGCGAAGAAAATACCAGCCGCATTGCACTTGGCATTTTATTCATGAGATCATTTCAAATGTTTATTGAATGGGCTTAAGAGACGCAACAATTATGATTTGATAGACTCAGTTCATTTAAACTGCTTGGAAAGGTACTGGATGTCTAGTGTCAAATTCCTAGCTTGTTAAGAAATGGGACTTTTTCTCCTAGGACCGTGATGGCGAACCTATGGCACGTGTGCCACAGGTGGCACACGGAGCCATATCTGAGGGCACGCGAGGCGTTGCCCTATGTCAGCTCCAGTACACATGTGTGCACTGGCCAGCTGATTTTTGGCCTTCCGGAGGGCAGGGGGAGGCCGTTTTCGCCCTCCCCAGGCTTCAGGAAAGCCTCCTGAAGCCTGGGGAAGGCGAAAAACAGCCCAATGGGCCTACCGGAATTTCAGAAACGAACTTCCGGTAGGCCCGTTGGGCCGTTTTTTGCCCTCCCCAGGCTTCAGGAGGCTTTCCTGAAGCCTGGGGAGGGCGAAAAACAGCCCAACGGGCCTACTGGAAGTCCGGAGGCTTCAGTGAGGCCTGCGTGCATGCGCGGGGGGGCATCGCGGGGGGAAGGGCATTGCATTATGGGTGTAGGCACGTGCGCCCTGTTGGCACCCGAGCAAAAAAAGGTTCGCCATCACTTTCCTAGGATAGCAATAGCACTTAGCACTTAGACTTATATACCGCTTCATAGTGATTTACAGCCCTCTCTAAGTGGTTTACAGAGTCAGCATATCGCCCCCAACAATCTGGGTCCTCATTTTTACCGACCTCGGAAGGATGGAAGGCTGAGTCAACCTTGAGCCTGGTGAGATTCGATCTGCCAAACTGCTGGCAGCCGGTGATCAGCAGAAGTAGCCTGCAGTACTGCACTCTAACCACTGCGCCACCACGGCTCATCAAGACCCCCCACCATTCCAGCATGATTTATAATACAGGTAGTCCTTGACTTACAACAGTTCATTTAGTGACTGTTCAAAGTTTCAGCGGCACTGAAAAAAGGGACTTATGACCGTTTTTCACAGTGATGACCTTTGCAGCCTCCCCATGATAATGTGATCAAAATTCAGATACTTGGCAACTGGTTCATATTTATTATCCCCGTGTCCCAAGGTCACGTGATCACCTTTTGCGACCTTCTGACAAGCCAAGTCAATGGGGAAGCCAGATTCCCTTAACAATCAGGTTACTTACCAACTGCAGTGATTCACTTAACAACCGAGACAAGAAGGGTCATAAAATGAGGCAAAACTCATTGAACAAATGTCTCACTTAACAACAGAAATTTGGGGCTCAATTGTGGTCGTAGGTCGAGGACTACCTGTAAACTTTTTTTACTCACCTGCCATGCTGGGACTGCCACTCACAGAATTTGTAGCTAGATTGACTGAAGGAGTTTATAAGCTCTGTGCCTCTGGAGGGTGCCAGGTTGGAGAAGCAATTTACTGTGAATGACACGTGTGGGGCTACAGATCCATTTTTGCAGTTCCTGAAGCCCTTCTAATTTGCATTCCAAAGCGTAAGTGGCTTCTGGCAGCTCTTGTTGAGAGTTGCCACATGTGAAGTTTCTGAGACAGAAAGAATGGGTATGCTGACAGACAAGTTTGTTTGTGGTGGTTTGTTTTCATTCAGATGTCTTCAGGCATTGCATATCTCTCCACCTTTTCCCAGGTAAAGTAACTCAGCTGAGAATTTCAGAAATGTCTAGGCTCTGGCAAGGTTTCCTGCAGAGGGCTACACTGCTATTATGAAAAGCCTCATACAGTAAAAAGGGTTGAAATTCTTTTTCATGTTTTTCATACCATGAGCATGTACTACTTTTTAGGAAAACCGATAAGAGCTTGAAACCTATCATAGACGATAAGTGTTCTTCACGATTATACGGAGGGTTTCAAGTGTTCAAAGTCTTGGATTTAGTGCATATTGCACACATACTTGAAATTTGGAATTTTCTTTCATAAGTAGTTGAGGCTCAAGATGCTGCCTTGTTTGACTCGGTATCAAGACAGAGCTTTAGAAAAGAGTGGCTACTTTAATGAACAAAAGAAAGGTGCTGTGCATACACAAGATCTGAAGCCTACGTTCTGAATCATTTTCAGAATCATTTCTACATGGCCCTCTTATTTCATGGACCTGGACTTGCTTGTCCTCAGTTTTATGAGGTGCTAATCATTTTATAGCAGGAGGCATCTTCCAAAGAGCTCCACCTCCAATGAGAGACTTGGTTGCTTCATTATTGGATTGTTGCAATGTGTTGAACTTGGAACTGCCCTTGAAAGCCATCCAGTAGCTGCAATTAGTCCAGAATCTGGCAGCATGTGCAGCTCTGGGTGCTCCTCAGTTCACCCATGCTATACCATGTTCCTTGAGCTGCACTGCTTTCCACTTTCTCTCCAGGTGCAATTCAAGGTGTTGGCTATCATCTTTAAAGCCCTACATGACATAGGACCAGGTTATTTCTGGGACCACCTCTCCCTGAGGGTATTTGCTTGTCCTACTAGATTAGATAGAGAGTGTGTGTGCTCTAGGTCTTCTTCCTTAAATATTGCCAATACTGCCTTGGAGGTGGGCCTTCTCTGTAGCTACCCCAGTCCTTTGAAATAGATTCCCATAAGCTTTGTTTCCTCCACCACCTGCTTAGACTTCAGGAAGATCCCAAAGATCTGACTACTTCTCCAAATATTGGGCTAGGATGGGATGAGTCAAGAGGTTGACAATATGGGTGGTTCTGACATCTAGGTGGGAAGGTCATAATACATTTTATGGGTGTTTTTTTTTAACTGGTTGTTTTGAGCAGCCTAGGATCACTGTGTGACATAGGTGGCCATATTAGTTCTTTTAAATAAATACTTCTGGAAAGAGTTACTGCAAATAATTGCTCCTTTTTTCTCTGTTTGCTTGTAGTGTCCAGGGTCGACAATGGGAGAGACACATTTTTATTTTAGATGAAATGGTAAAGAAAAAGAAAGCTTGTCTGGCATAACAAAACAAGGACAGACTTCTGAGAATATTAACAAGTTGGATTAAGACAGACCTTTTCTCTTTGTTATTCACAAACCCTTTGTGGAACTTGGCAGTTCCAGGTTACTTCTGTAGTTGGTTGACGAGTGGCAAGAGATACTTTCAGATGTAGCTGTACTTTCAGTGCATCTGAAAAAGCAAACAGCTGGTTGGGGAGAAGGTTGATGTACCAGAAAGTTGATTTAACTTCATAAATTTGCAGCATTATTAACAATTTTACTTTAATTTGCCTTAATTCCAGTCCTTATAGAAGGGTGGAGCAGCATTTATTGTTGTTGTTGCTTTGTTGCTTTTCGCAGACCACTATAATATCATTGGGGCAGGGGTGGGTTCTAACTTACCTCGCTGCCGGTTCGCTTCCTCCCGTGCCTCGTGGGCGCGCGCGCGCTTCGCACGTGCGCGCATGCGCAGTGCAAAAAAATAAAAAAAATCCCCCTCCCAAAAAAAGCCGAAAACAAGATGGCGACGCATGCGCAGTGCCGTAATTTAAAAAAAAAAAAAAAAAAAAAAAGATGGCCAGCACTGACCGAACCGGATCCGTGACATCACTGTGACGTCACCAGCGGGTCGCTACCAGTGTGGGCGAACCGGTCCGAACCGATCCGATCCCACCTTTGCCACATGATCCGTGACATCACCAGCGGGTCGCTACCGGTTCAGGTGAACAAGTCCAAACCAGGAGGAACCCACCTCTGCATTGGGGAAATGAAGCTGTGATAAAGTCACTTATCCAACTTCTAGCCAAGCTCAAGCCTGTTTAAATGAGACAAAACCAGCCAGATGCAAACTTGGTCAAAATCTGTGCTGGTACAGTATGGAATAATCCTGCGATGAGAGCCACATTTTACTCTCCCATAGGAAATATAATCTAAGGGATTTCAAATGCTTTGGCCTTCTTCTTTCTCATAGTTTGTTCCTGCTGCTCATTTAATATAGCACATTTGCTGCCCTAAGATGGGCCCTCATGAAGGGAGTCCATAATACGTGAACCAGAACATCTCAGCTCTCAGCTGATCAGTAGCACCTCCTTCTCTGGGCAACAGGTGAAAAATATGTCTTGGCACTCATCCAAATTATGTCTGGAAAGCAGCAGTGTAACTAGGTCTCCGTTGGCTCGTGGTCTGCTCCTTCTTGGTGATTACAGCTCTAGGAATTCCAGAGCAGGTGGCTGGATGTTAAACTTAAAATATCCTGGGAGAAAGCAGTGACAAACCCCCTCCAGACTTTGCCAAAAAAAAAAAAAAAAGCTAGAGGGATGTGTAGTTGAGAAATCAAGCTTAACCCAAGGATATATTTATCTTTTTTTTTCCCCTCTCTCTCTCTTAGGGTCCAATAACAAAGAATTACAGCTATCTACCATTCTTATTTTATAAGATTTTCCATGGGAAATTTGTTTAAAAAGGCAAGGCAAGAAGCTGATGACTTGCTCTGCAGAATGCTAGCTTGCTATTTCTTTGTGTATATATATATATTTTTTAAAAAAGAATGAAAAAGAAATTAAAATCATGTGGTGCCGGGAATGTAGCCATTGGTGCCTGAGAAGGAACTGCATTGCTTAATCTGCTATTAGGATAACATCAGGATAGCTGTCTCCAAGGATCTGAAGGACTAGGATGCAAAAGACAGCACAGAATTGTTCAGAAGTGGTTCCAGAAGTCAGCACAGAACTAATGGGTTTAAAGAAGCAGATCTTAGTTGGGCTTCAGGGGGGGAAAAATCGTAATAAACAGAGCTGTTCAAAAGTAGAACAGAGAGACTTGGGAGATGGTAGAATTTCCTTCAACAGAGGTGTTTATGTAGAGCAGAGGTCTTCAAACTTGGCAACTTTAAGACTTGTGGACTTCAACTCCCAGAATTCTCCAGCCAGCTATGCTGGCTGGAGAATTCTGGGAGTTGAAGTCCACAAGTCTTAAAGTTGCCAAGTTTAGGGACCCCTGATGTAGATGTTAGAGGGCCATTGCAAGAGATCCTGTAGAGATCTGAACTGTCAAGGTGTTGAACTAGATGGCTTCAAGGTCCCTTCCAGTCCTTTCATTCTATAATGCTAGATCTCATAGTTGAAAGACTCTGAGCTATGGCTTAAAAAGCATGGCCCATTCTTAATTATAAAGTTCCTGCTGGGAATGGACAAATTGTAGACTAATTTTACAGTTATCAATCAATATATTTCCATGAGAAGCCATTTCTTTTCCTGGATTGCATTGCAGAAGTTGTCAACATCACCTTTCCTCCTAATATTTATTATGCCGCGGAGAAAGCGATTTGATTTCTAAGGATTTGGGCAGCCTGGTTTAATTCTTAGCAATTTTTTCCCACTAATGCAATGAGAGCTAAATTGTAGTCTCGATTATGAAAGGAAAAATTGGTCGATACAGGATTAACACATATACATACATAAATACGCTCCCTGTAGAGGGAGAAGCAAATGTTTTGGGTAGGGGTTACGTGACACCTAGCACGTATAATATATTTTACCCCTTTTTTTTTTTACCCCAAAGCATTCCAAAAATATAATATATTATGGCAAAATACAAAGCAATAACTCTGTTCTCTTTTACTCGTGATGGAGTGGGGCACTTCTTCAGAGGAAGTGCATCTTCTCTCAGCGATTAGTAGAGAAACCATTCTGAGAAATATATAGGAAACCTTGAAGTAACTAGTTCCATGTTGTAAGTTAGGAGATTTTTTTTCATCATAGACTTCATAGACATGAGCTGCCAGTTTTTCATCTGGAACTAGACAGGGTAGTCATGTAATTGCTAAAAACAGCAGCTGTCCCTTGTCTGAGACGTGCTATGGGGGATGATAGAGATCATACTTAATTGCAGAATAGTCCCATTTCAGTCCCAGGTATCTTCAAGTGGGCTGGGAAATCCCTGCCTGAAATCCAGCGCCAGTAATACAAAGCGATAGGGATTAATAGTCCATCTCCAAAGTCTGCCACGGTGTGCTGCTCCAATTCTTTTTCCTTGTACCATTTCGCCTACAATATGTGTAAGCTGACATCACTGTGTTAGATGGCCTGTCCTTTCTGCATTTCATTGGGTTGTCATTTCTACAAGAAGTGATGGAAAAACACATTGGCATGGTGTCACTGAAAGATATATTTTTCAGCCCTAGGTATCAATCAGAGCCGGAAGGGAAAACAGGAACCATGGGACTGTTGCTTCCAGAGGGATCTCACCAAGTTTTCACCAGCTCTGTCAAAGTCCCAAAGTCTCAGGAACTTGTGGATTATCCCAAAGGGTTAGAAACAGGTGAAGAGTCCAAACAATCAGGAAGTAAAGTCCAGCAGCAAACAAGGAGCAATAGGCAATATCTGATCCAACATGCAAGTTAGTGTGATAGGATATTCAGGTTATTTGATTGGCTGAGGGCCCCCATGATCAAACCCATGTTCATGAGGCCGTGAAATATGAGATTGGGCTCCTCCAGTGTTTCTCAACCTCAGTAATGTTGAAAATGTGTGGACTTTAACTCCCAGAATTACCCAGCCAGCAGAAACATTGGATTACTGTTGTCCCTCGGTCAGCCTCACCAAATTCATACTGAAATAAAACTGGGGAAAAGAGGACTTGGTATGCTACCTGAGGCATCTGGGGGAAATAAATCAAATATAGGATATAAATCAAAGAAATAAAGTGAGCAAGAGCCAGGCAAAGCTAACAGAAACAAATTACCCCAGACCAAAGAAGTAGATTTGAGGCTTGGATTTATAGAGCTATAGGTCCTGGGACTGTATTGCAGCATAGACTGGTGGCACAGTTGGTGCCCTGAACCAGGGGTCGGGAACCATGGACCTTTTATAACTTGTGGACTTCAACTCCCAGAATGGCTGAGAAGCATGGCTGGCTGAGGAATTCTGGGAGTTGAAGTCCACAAGTCATAAAATGAAAAGAATGGACTAGGGGAGACATGATAGCAGTGTTCCAATATCTCAGGGGATGCCACAAAGAAGAGGGAGTCAAGCTATTCTCCAAAGCACCTGAGGGTAGGACAAGAAGCAATGGATGGAAACTGATCAAGGAGAGAAGCAACTTAGAACTAAGGAGAAATTTCCTGACAGAACAATTAATCAGTGGAACAACTTGCCTCCAGAAGTGGTGAATGCTCCAACACTGGAAGTTTTTAAGAAGATGTTGGATAACCATTTGTCTGGAGTGGTGTAGGGTTTCCTGCCTAAGGAAGACCTCCAAGGTCCCTTGCAGTTTCCTGCCTGGGCAGGGGGTTGGACTAGAAGATCTACAAGGTCCCTTCAAACTCTGTTATTCTATTCCTATTCTATTCCTATTCTATTCTATTCTATTCTATTCTATTCTATTCTATTCTATTCTATTCTATTCTATTCTATTCTATTCTATTCTATTCTATTCTATTCTAAAAGGCCCATGGTTCCCCACCCCTGCCCTAAACTCTGCTTCCTAGCAAGGCTTGGAGAGTTTGAGATTCCATCACACTTTGCCTAGGCTCTTTGCACTGGCTCTGATTTCCAGCTTTATAAGGACAGAAAGCTCCAGCTTTTGTCATATGCATTTTGACAAATACGAAAATCTGTTTTCCGGAAGAAGAATTCTAGAGGTGCCTGACTTTGGTGATCTGTGTACATTTAGCCATCTTGAATGCAATAGAATGCCAGAATTAATATTTTTCATATCAGATCCAGGGGAACACAAGTTAATTAGTGGATGTGCGGCCTTTTGCTGTGTCGCGCTGTAGATTTATCAAGTGAGTTTGCTTATTTCACTTCTTTAAAGTCCTGTTCTTACACGGGTGTGCTCGAGATACATGGAGAGCATGTAACAACCTTCTTTGAAAGAAACCCAAGTTGTTCATTAGAAAAAGTCCCAGAGTGTTACAATTCAGGACCCAGCGTGCAAGAGGCAGAGATGGGGAGTGTGTGTGTGTGTGGGGGGGGTGTTCCATCAGATTTCTTTCATTTGGCTGAGTTAGAGAGCAGGCTGAAACTCGCCCTCTGTGGACCTAATACAACCTCTTCATGTGTGCTTAGAAATAGATTCCATTGAACGTAACGGGACTTACACCTCTCAAGAAGCATATACATGCTTTCCGCTTTCGTTAGATCAACTTGAAGGATAAAATATAAAGGGGGGGGGAAGAGTCCAAACATTGTACAACTGGAGTGCAAGGAGGCAGATCCAAACAAGCCAAAATTAGAAATGGCCTATTGTTTGGTTTTCTTTCGCTGTTGCGTGTTAAATTGATCCCCCCGACTTCCCAATTAGAAAAGATATGTACTCTACCCTTTATTCCTATCTCTGCACCAGATTACTTGCAAAGTTGTTTTATTTTTCTCTCTCCCTGTCTCCTCAAAACTGGTTCCCTGGAGCAAGCCATGTAGCTCTAGGATACAATACTTGCCTTCTCTTGCATTCAGACCGAAGGTCTAGACATTTTCATTCTCTTTGTTAGCAGAGGTCATAAGGTTATGGTAATGTTGCCAACCAATTTTCTCTCTTCTGATCAGTGGATAGTTTCCCATAAGAAGACGTTAGGAAATAAAATGAGGATTCATCCACAGGCAGCAAATCCCACTTCTTAAACAAGATATTTTTTTTCGTCTTTACCATGGCTTCTCCCAAAGAGAAACGTACTTTTGAAATGTAGTCAAAATTACTCCCACTCTAGTTTTTACATGTAACTGATTCTCAGTTGACACTGCCTAAACAGAAACCTTTTAGCCTATGCCAATACATCTCAAGCAAGCTGCCAAATAGTTGTGAGGACCAAGATGAAACATAATTATGACAATAATAATAATAATGTTAATTTTAAAAATGGCCACTCTTAACATTGCTAAACTCAGATTAGAGCAGTATAAAACTCATGGAAACAGAAGAATGAATGTTCCTCTGTCTATTTTTGTGTTCCACACACAAGATGTTCAATCTTTTAGAAAGGGGGTGTTGTTAAAACATATTAACAGAACTTTAAATGCAAAGAATCTCAGCAAATATACTCCCATGGCAACACAGCTCAGCCAATATTGTTGCATGCGTAGATTCTGTCCTTTTATTATTATTATTTTTAAATAGTGAGGCATTTATCTTATTTTTACAAATTTCAAACTTTATTCGGAACTCTTCCAACATTGCAAACGTGTTGTTGGGATGGGTGGTGGAGGGGGACATGGAATCTATCTGGTCCTCTTGATGTGGATTTTGCCATGAAAATTAAAATTGCTTTTTTAAGTAATTCCCATAAAATCAGTAGAGTTAACAATCTACTGTCTGGCCCTCTAAATAAATATTTAGGTTACTCAAAGTGCTTGCCAATTCCTCAGCAACAAATCTTTGATTACTAGGTACTAGAAGCAAACAGCGTAAGTTACTATTGGCTTCCTTCTTTTGAGCTTTTTTATGTGGGTGAACTCTGTCGTTGACTGATTGGTGAATTAAACACATATTTGAATATTCTTAACTGTGTTCCAAAACAGCCTTCTATTCTAAGGAAGTTGCAAATGATATAGGAACAATATTAAAGGAAATTCTACAATCTATGTAAGGTTGTAGGTTTTGCTACTTATAAACAATATGGGTTTTGGAAGAATATAATTTATTGATCCTTGAAAGGGGAGAGGGAAATAATCCAGGTGTAATTCTCCACTACTTATTTTAGCCATTTCTTTCAGACAGCTTAATGCATCTGTGTCAGTTCAGAGTAAAGAGAAATTCAGTCTAAATAACAGTTGTAGCCCTTGGGCTATTGTGGGTTGAGCACAAAGTCTTATTAAAATAATAATTAAGAAACAAGCAAGTTAGGGAGGGAAAGGGACTTGCAATAGAAGTATGGGTGAAATTATTGATGTTGATAGTACAATAAATGGTGATAAAGAGAAGCAAATGTAGTTTATGATTTCCATGACAGACTGTCTGGTTTCCTTCTATCATTCATACCAGTGCTTGCATCACAAATCCTAAGATATTTTTGTGTGTGTTTCTTATTGTTTTCGTGTGGGGAAGAAGAAGGTGTATATATGCTTATTCATTTAGCTCCCATTCAGTGTAATTGGATTTGCTTCCAACTAAGTAATTAAAGGACTTGTTTTGGAGATAAGCTGCATTGCGTTTTGAGCACCCATGCATAGGATTGTACCACATACAACATGATCCAACTTGTACAGTTGGATGCCAGCGTAATAATACAATGCAAGTTCAACAGCATATCAAGTCCAGCATTCATGTCACACAATGCCAATCAGATGCATTCAGGCAACTCACAAGCATGGACAGGAGAGTATTAGCTCCCTTCCATCTTTCCTTGCCATAAACTTCTTTGTGTTGTTATGGTCCAGGTGTTCTCTATCAGCCAAAGGATCTTTACATATTTATTTTTTTGCATACTCAAAAAATGTGCTGGTATGATATTTAGCTATAGCAATAGGTGGGCGGTTTGCTTTATCCCCCCCCCCATTAGATTCTAGGACTTCCCAATAGATGATAGTCCATGGATGGAGCTCTTGTACAGCTTGATTAAATCTAATGTCAGCTGATGCTGGTTTGCAGAAACAGAGGGGTTGCTGATGTGAGTTGAGGAAGCACTTTCAAAATCTGACTGGAGATAATGTTGAAGTTGTTGCCCAACAAAACTGGAGGCTATACAAGAGTTGTATGGTGCTGATGGTGTTAGGACAGATGGCGAGCTGCAAGCTATCTGTTAGGTATCATATCTTTCTCATACTAATCTTTCTTCCTTGAAGGGAGGATCTCAATTCTAGAATTCACTTCTAACATTAAGCTGTTTCCAGTTTATCTCCCTAACAACCTTATTCAGGCTACAAAAATCTGCAGAGCCACTAGATGGCAACAGGGAGTTAGATTTCTTTCTCCCCTATCTCTCTGCTGCACTCTACTGATTATGTACATTTTTTAAGCCCAGGAAGAATATTCTTAATATCGCTTCCCTGTTTGAATTTTATGTTACAGATTTCCAAGTCTAATTCCTAAAATGCCAAAAAAAAAAAAAAAGTAATACGTACCCAAAAGAAATGGCCTAATTAGTGACATCCTTCTGTTTGCCTAAGCATATAGCTCTGCCCATTTTGCCTGAATGTGTTTTGCAGTTACAGTATTAACCAGATTCATTCAGGCAAAGTCACAGGAATGGACAGGAGAGTGAGATGGGCAGTGACCAGAATTTTCCATATTTGGAAAGAAAAGACATAGATAATATTGCTTAGTATAAACTTATGCATGGACTTAAAAAATATTTTACCTTTCAGTTGCTCAGCAATGGAGAGGTGCAAAAACATTTAAGAAGTGCATCACTAAGAAACAGATCAATCTTCCAAGATGCCTACTTAGAAAGTAGCTAGAAAGGAAAGCCTTTGGAAAAAAAGATAGTACCAGCCATATGTATATTATCATCATCATCTTCATCATCATCATCATCATCATGTTTATGAACTGTTGGAAGATTTTGAACAAGACACAGAAGCTGGCTTAATCAGAATTAGGTTTAGCATCTTTATAAGAATCTTAATGATGGAATCAGACATGTGGAATGCTAATTATTGGAAACTGGGTTTTGGTCTAAAGTTATCAGCTGCATCAAAATGGGCTGATAATATGGAAGCCAGACCTGTGTGATATATATGAGATATTCGTTGGTACTCTCGGACACCAATGCATGCAAAGGCACACTGCTGTGATGACACAGCTGTCATTTGTAACATTAACAACACAGAGCATCAGTCCTGATGGAGCTGGTAATTTATTGCCAGTAGGCCCTTATGCACCCAGGGACAACGCCTCCTAGCATCTGCTAGACTCGGTGCCCTAATTTTGCTTATTTATTTATTGAACTCTTCATTAGAAAAATGGAAACTCTATGGTATAAAACCATGCACAAACCTCCAGCCTCAGCTTCAATTCCATGAATGCCTCTTGGCCTCAGAAGCATTCTCAGAAAATAAAACCCATTGCTATCTTTGGAAATGCTCTTCCTTTCCCAGTAGAGTTTGGAAGCTAATCAGCATCAGGACATCAGGAAAACCCAAAGCCTTAGGCTAGTCTGGAAAATAAACAACAACAAAAACACACTATCCATGTTAGATAGTGGGTAGAGATGACAGGAGACAGACTTCCAAGCAGCTCTTTATTTCAGCTCTTGTATCAGCAACCAGCATGTCGTTTGCCTCAAGGAAGCACTCGAAGCGCCGCATATAGGAGTCCCACTTCTCCCGGGTCGGGTCGAAAGGCGCCGGTGGGTGGAAGTTGGACATCGCGGCAGAGAGTAGGCAGAAAGGCAGCTGCCTGGCTGGTTGGAATCGCTGAAGAAGCAGTCACGGTTCTCCTGAACCCAAGCCCTCGCACTACGCGCCCACCCCGTCCAAGGTCGTCCAGGTCTATGAATTCAGGCAGCGGATGCAGCAAGAGGGCGAATCGATCAATCAATACATCGCCGCCCTCCATAAAGCGTCCGGCCATTGTGAATTTCGC